>PVKE010029954.1:0-19918 GCA_004027555.1 Craseonycteris thonglongyai
TTGCCAGGGCAAAAGAAAAGAATAAGCTCATTAAAAAATACTTATAAAAGTGGTAGTAAAATTTTAGAATTTTGAAGGCCTGACAGGAGAAGATAGAACAGTTCTATCCCTATGCAGTGTGGATTTTTGTCTCATAGAGTTTATATATTTGTTTATGACCATTCAAACACATTTTGGAGAAACACTTAAAAACATAATTGTCACTCCTAGCTAAAAGAACGATTATAGAGTAAATAGTACCCATAATACAGATGTTCACATTTTCAAACTTCATGAAAACAATCAGGATTAATTCATATTTACATTGAATTCAATCTTTAGTTTGACTTAATTGCTTTTTAATATACATAGTTAGTTGATCTTTGTATGTGGACAGGGTTCAAATTGCTGTTTAAAAACAGTCATAAATATCTTCAGATGATGTTCCTATGAATATGACCTTATTTACTTTTTACTGTGCCATAATTGTGAGCTAGTGCTATAAAAATACAATTTCCATTATTCAAGTAAAATGAAATAAAAACAAATTTAGTAAGAAACAGAAATCTCTTTCTTGTTCTTAACTAGTTATAATCACAAATTAAAATCACTGTGGCAGAATGCCACAGACAGCAATGAACAATAGAATTATTTTCTACATTCATTGGTTTGTTGCACAGGATTCAATATTTGAATAAACAAGTAATAATAAAATTTTAAAAGTATAAAATTTAAAAGTCATAAATATCTCCAGCCATAAATTTAGACATGTACCTCCACCATATTCCAGTTTCGCTTTGATTAGAGAAGAAGGTTGCAATTAAGACCATACATTTTATTATTTCTGAAAATAAAGTACTTCTTTTGATATCTGTCACAAGGAAGATTTGGAAATGTCGGAGACAAAGTTACAGGAAAGTGAACATTTCACGGCCTAGTAACTCAGGCAATACATGCCAGGCAATAAGAAGAGGAGAAAGATAATTGAAGTAGGTAGGGTAGAAGAAAGATTATGGGATAAACATTATGTATGGAGGCATACTCCCCAGGTAATAAGGTGATAGATCTAATCTTTTGTAAAATGTAATGTACAAACAGCCCTGCTTTCTAGAAACAGACAATACTTGTAGCTATAAAAGAATAAGTAATCAAGCATGCATTATTCCCTAGCTCAAGCAATAAGCAGAAAATTATAAGAATGAAAAACTCTTTAAGATTAAGGAGATTGTTCAATATAAGCTTTCTCTGACTTCAAGTCAGATCTTCATTATATGTACTGATGGAAGAGGAGGCCTGATGCAGAGGCTATTTGAAATGGCAAGTATAGAAAATTACATGGTTTGGTAATGGCAATGTATATTATAAAATGGGCCCCCCAAAACAATAAAAAGCCGATATTCACTGACACATTTGTCATGGGGACTCACCACTTGGGTATGCTGTGTACTGACAGTTGAAGAAAATCTTTTGGGAAGTAGGGTATATTGGTACAGAATTTGGAATTATCAGGCAAGGTAAGGACGCTTTTAGTATCTCAGATCTTTAGTGTTTCTATCAGTGAGATTGTCTGGATATTCACAAGCCCTACTTTACATGGTAATTATCAGGATTCAATAAAATAGGGTGTGTGAAAACATTTGGGATTTATTTAAATTACAGTTTTTAACATTCAACCATGAGGACAGAGAATTTGCCTTTGTTAACATTCTGTCTCTGGTGTGTAGTAATTTGTAAGCTGTGGACACTTAATATTCCTTGAACAAATGAGTAAGTGAATGAATGAATGATCATGAGTGTTACTATAAAGTATTGCGTGAAAGAATAAGCAGGTTTCTGGTTACTCCTCGAGTAATATTTTTTTTTACTGTGATAAGAGTAGAGATAATAATTCTTGAGGAACATGTAGAACCCAAAATTGGCAAAACCTAAAGCTTTACACCCTTCTCAGACTTGCCAGCAATCCTCTGCTTGAGCAGCATCTGAACATTAAGTAACAGCTAATTCATGACACTGTTTCTATATCACTGGATCATATTTTTAAAAGTCCATAATTAGGAAATTCTGGTATTACTTTGAGTAGTTAATGTGCATATGAAGTCACATATTTCAGTGAAAGCTCAAACAAATCTGGTTTTTAAATATGTAGTATTATTATGTTCAATTAACAGAAAGAAGAAACCAAGACCAAAAAAGTTTTAAAACTTATTCAAATACAGATGAAATGTTTATTTTGCTGTGTATGACTCCATGTCTTGCCTTTTTCCTGGTCAACACAAAGTCTTTAAGTAATTTGAATGCCTGATTTTATAAATTTGGTCTAAGAACAAAAGATAAAATGTAACATTTTTATATTATATAAACCTTCTTAACTGGACACAATCTTGTTATGGTAGGTAGAATTCTATAAGGTGCCCTTTCTCCTGTTCATCTTTTATAAACCCCAGAGGACTTCACATTTCTCTGGATTTTCTGCTTTTCCTTTACAAAGTGAAATTATGGGTGAGAACAAGGTATAGGGACTGGTTGAAAACATTTAAAGTCACCTTGATAATCTGTGGTCTTAGGAGTTTTATTCTCACTTGTAAAATATCCAATATTCAAAATGTAAGACAATTAGAGGGAAAGGAGATTCTTAGACTTTAAAAGTCACAGCTAGGGAATGCCGGGATGACTTAAGGAGTTGAGCACCCTTTTGCAGCCCCAGGGTCTGAGGATCAAATCCTGGTCCTGGCCCATGCAGACCCATATGCTGAACTGGGGTATGTCCCCAGTTTGGTTCTCAGTGGAGAGAGCCTCCTATGTGCCTTGCGTGGCCTTGCACCCTATGTAGAAAATAGATGATGTGCAACTGTGGAGACTGCTCTGGGTCCTCCCCTTCTCTCTTTCTCTCTCTGTAAAAAAAAAAAAAAAAAAGGGAAAAAAAAGAAAAATATTAAAAATAAATTTTTAAACATCTCAGCTAGTCCTTAGGAATGTGCAATGCAAATGAGCAGAGCCAAAGGAGTGGAGTCAACCCAGGTGTTGCCTGTGCATCAGAAAAATAAAGGTTAATGTAAATAGAAATACTTATTCATGATACTATAAATGCCTTTACCCCATTAAGAAAACATATATACTAGGCTATGGGCCAAGAACAGTATGAAGCACTTTACATAAATTATTTACTTTAGTCATAGCCACAAGCAGAATCAGGCTTAACCTGTTAAAATTGTGTTTCCATGATTACCAGAGATATTCTCTTTAAATGCCTCTTTAAGTCCTAGAAGTCCAAAGAAGATCCCGATTACATCACAATCTTTCTGGATAACGCTCTCATGTTGTTTCATATCACTACTGTACTGTCAACAGATAATTCCTCCTTACTGTGAGGAGGCCAGACTAATGTGGACAAAGTGCAGAATAACGAGGTTAACCTTCCAATGTCACTTGTCTGGTGCCTAAGTCTCTAAACCTCTCCAGAAACCAGGCACAATTTTGTGGTATTAATACAGAAATAAATCATAGTTGAAGATTATGTTCTTGTGTATCTGTTCAAACATAGGATAAAGAACTTTTGCTTACTATTGCTTATCTCAATATTAGTTAAGAAGCATTCATTTATCAAAAAGCTAACCTCTGACAAAGAAATTCCATTTAAAATTTGGTCCTCTGTTCCTCAAAATGATTTGCATAATGATTATCTGACAGATTTCTCTTTCAGGTGCGTACAGTGGTCCTCTGGGTGTCTAAGAGCCTCATTAATATGTGGCTTTCAAAAGCATTCATTAGTTCTGCCATTCTGTGCTCAGTGGGATTTGTGGGCTTTGAACAGTGAAAACAACCAGTTTAAGTTCCTGACTGCCAAATAGGAAGTATGGGGGTCCAGGCAAATTCTCTTGCTAGGGTTACAGATGAAGTCACTTCTCTCCCCCAAAACTTTAGAGTGTACGAAGTGAATACACATTGGTGAAATGGTTTTACTATTTTCCATGGGCACCAATAATTGTATGGGCACATCTACCATATTTCAGAAGTAATGGCCAAGAATATCAATTAAATAACCAGACCAATGAGATAAGATGTTTAAGCCAATGTTGTTATTCTCTGGAGTTAGGAAGTGAAAGCTAATTAAAAAACATTGAGATAGCTGAACTAGCTAAATAGAAATGTTTTCTAATTCTGTTCCTCACACAAATGCTAGGATCATGGAGCCAGAACAAGGTCATGCAGGGCTTGCCAGTGTTGAGTTAGGGAGCAAAGAGATGATCAAGAATATGTTGTCAACATCGTATAATGTTGGAGCTAGGGGCGGTGTTGCTGTGTAAGACACAACCACGTAAGAACCAGGACATCAAGTGCTGGCAAAATCCCCAAATATCAGAGTTGCAAACAAGGACAGATACATTTATCCAAGTTGAAATTCAAGTAGAAGTAAGATTAGGAAACTGTGTTTACACATATTCCTAACAGGAAATGTTCATATGTACTTAACATGACCCTCCAGGAAAAATTCTAGTGTTTGAAGAAGGTTTTTATTTAAAATATAGCTAGCATGCAATATTATATTAATTTCAGGAGTTCGCCATAGATAGTCAATGTTTATATACCTAAAGAAGCGATCAGCATGGCAAGTCCAGCATCTATCTGACACCCGATCATACTATCACAGTATTAGTGACTATATTCCCTATGCTGTACATTACATCCCCATGACTTGTTTGTCTTATACCTGAAAATTTGGACCTCTTCTTCCCGCTCATGCCCCCCTCCCCCGCCTTAAAATTGTTCAATTATAGAGACATTCAGCATTATTTTATATTGACTTCAGGGGTACAGCATAGTAATGAGACATTTATATAATTTAAGAAGTGATTCCCTTGAGCAGTCTAGTCCTCACTTGGCACTGTACATCGTTACGACCACATTACTGACTGCATTCCCTGTGCTGTACTTCACATCCCCGTGACTATTTTGCAACCACCAATTTGTACTTCTTAATCCTTACACTTTTTCACCCTGCTGCCTAACCCCCCCCTCATCTACTGACCCAATAAATCTAGTACCCGTGTAACACCATACAAGGTGATTGCAGTATTGTTGACTATAATCCTTGTGCTGTACTCTACACCCCCAGGACTACTTAGTAGGAACCAATTCGTACTTCTTAATTCCTTCCCCAACCTTCCTCTCCTATTGCAACAATCAAAATGTTCTCCATATCTATGAGTTTGTTTGTTTTGTTTGTTTATTTTGCTCTTTAGAGTCCACATATATGGGAAATCACATTGCATCTGATTTTCTCTGTCTGACACACTCCACTCAGCACAACACCCCCCAGGTCCATCCATGCCACCACAGATGGCAAGAACCCATTCCCATGTATGGCCCAGCAATATCCCACTGTCTATGTGCACCACCTCCTCTTTCTCCATCCATCCGTGCACAAGCACCCAGACTGCCCCTACATCATGGCCATTGTAAACAATACTACAATGAACAGATGGATGCACGTGTGCCCTCAAAGTAGCATTTTGAGTTTCTTTGGCTATATACCCAAAAGTGGGATTACTGGGCCTTTCTTTGTCTCTTCTTACAGCCTTTGTTTTAAAGTTGATTTTGTCTGATAAAAGAATTGCTACCCCAACTTTATTTGTTTGTTTCATTTTCAGGAAATATTTTTTCTCACTTTACTTTTAGTCTCTATGTGTTCTTCAATCTGAAGTGAGTTTCTTGTGGGCAGCATGCATAATGGTCTTGTTTCCTAATCCATTCAGTCAACTTCTGTCTTTTGATTGGAGCATTTATTCCACTTACATTGAAAGTAATTGTTGATAGATATGTAGCTATTGCCATTTTTACAAATTCTCACATACATGTTATTACAAAATGTGACAAATTTGGGTCCATCTTTGTAAATAATAGTGTAAAATGTATTTAAACTATTCTGATTTGATCTTCTTTGATGATTTCAAATCATGTGTATCACTAAGCTTTGATGGTAGATATTGTTTCACATTTTTATTTTCTTCTTACAAATTGTATAACTTTAGGCAGTATAATTAGATTATTTGTACCTGGCTTTCCCATTTAAAATGGAAATGATGGGGGAAGCTGGGATGGCTCAGTGGGTTAAGTGCTCACTTTGCAGCCCATGGGACTGCAGATCGAATTCCAACCCCGGCCCATGCGAACCCATATGCTGAACTGGGGAGTGCCCCCAGTTCAGTTCTCACCGGGGCGTGCCCCCAGTTCAGTTCTCACCGGGGTGAGACCCGGCCCAGTTCCTGCCCTGTGCAGCCCCACTCCCACCTGTGGAATGAAACTATGTGGAAAAACTAATGATGTGCAACTATGGAGACTTCTCTGGGCCCTCCCCCTTCTCTGTCTCTGTATCTCTCTGTCTGTCTCTGTCAAATACAATAAAAATAAATCTTTAAAATGGTAAAAAAAAAAAAAAAAATGGCAGTGCTAATGCTTACTTTCCAGGGCTGATTTGGGAATGAATGAGAAAATGTATGCAAAAGTTATGGCACAGTGCTGACAATAGGTACTTCAATAATGTTAGTAAATTTTTTAATCTTCTTATTCAGGGTGTTGAACAGATGGGTATATTACAGTGTACGAATAGAATATGAATTATTTTCAATATAAAAAGTCTTATATACCTCGTAATATAGTAGTATGACATCACTTAAAAATCATATATCTCATAATAATGAAGACTAAAACCTACAAACTGAAATGGGGGAATTTTAAATGAAAGCAGTCATTTGATGTAACTACTAAACCAGTAAATGTAGAGATGCAATGCTAAGCCCAGGGAAATTTAGTTCAGTTCTGGCTACAGCGTTATAAGAAGAGTGTTAATGAATGGATTTAAACTTAAAAGTTGGCAAGAGATCTTGAAATCTGGTCATGAAAACAGTGGAAGCAATTGGGACTAGTTTTAGCCTCTGGAGTACAGAGAAATCTGAGATTTTCTGTGTTGTATGAGCTAACATGAGGAAGCAGAACAAGGGGACTTCTTGGTTGCCCAGGGGCCACATTAGTATGACTAAGAAGACTATAAAAGAGAACATTGCAACTAAAGCACAGGTGGCAACAACAAAACAACAACAGCAACAAAACTACTATTCAATGGTGAATTGGTAACCACTACGACCGTCCCCCCAAATCACAAAACACTTGTCACTAGTGGTATCAGAGCCTAAGCAGAGCAGAGACCATTAGTTAAGAAAATTGAAAAGAAAATGCTTCATGTTTATACTAAATGCTAATGCCCAGGGTGTCTCTCATTATTTGGATAGTTTAGAACTCACAAGATGAATGATGGCTGGATCATCTGAAATATGGTAAAAATAAAACAGAAGTCCTTCTTTAGAAATAATATTAATGGTTCTTTTGTTTAATAAATAGCTTTAGCTTTTAGGAATTTCTGAGGGAAGAGTTGTTAAAATTAATTTTGAAAGTACTCTCTAGTTGAGAACACAAAAGAAAATTTAATAATACTTGAGAAAGCAATGATGTCATTAGTTATGTTGCATACAGAGAGTTAGTATGAGTGCCACCAAAAGATTATTGAAAATGACTACTTGGTATGAATATCAACCCACTAGATACTTTTAATACTTAACCCCAATCCCCACCCAAAATCAATCAATCTCTCTCTCTCTCTTACACACACACACACACACACACACACACACACACACAAATGGTCATGGAACCACCAGTACAATCAAGATCACCCCAATAGAATTCCCCTATTTCCTGTGGTTAGCAAGACATTCTGACCATGTTTCCTGTGATGTTATCAAATTCACTTATTAACTGTATTATAATAGCTATTTTATTTAAACCTTAGGGTTTTCTTTATACATGGTCATATTTCTGCAAATACAGATGTTTTCTTTCCTGTGTTATCATCTCTAAAATGATTTGTTTAACCATTTATTTATTGAGCCTTATTGCACTACACTGCCCTCTAGTACAAAGCTCAATATAACTAGTGAGCATGAATATTCTTTCTTGCGTCCTAACCTCAGACAGAAACTTTTCTTTCTTCTTTTTTTTTTTTTTGAAATTTCTCAACTATTATATTTGGAAATATTTTTCTGACCAGTCTCTTCCCTTTCTGAGTCTTCAATTATATAATGAGGTCAAAGTGTTTAATATGGACCTATATGTCTTGGAATCTTTGTTATTATTTTTTTATCTCTTTGTTTCATTTTAAACTATTTTGATTAAACTCTCTTCAAGTTACGTGATTATTTCTCCAGTTCCATTTTGCTAAAAACCCATTGAAGGCCTATTTTATCTATGATGTCATGTTTTTTCTAACAGTCTCAAGAGACTTTTTAAAATAATTTTTCATGTCTCTGCTGAAATTCTCCACTCCTTATCTTATTCGTACAGTTATGCACCATTTACACTATATACTAGTTCTCTAGGGCTGCTATAATAAATTGCCACAAATTGTGTGACTTAAAACAACAGAATGTATTCTCTCACAGTTCTGGAGACTAGAAGTATGAGGTCAAGGAATCAGCAAGGCTGTGATTCCTCAAAAGACTCTAGGGAAGATCTTTGTTGCCTCTTCTAGTTTCCTTTGGTTGCTGGCAATTCTTGGTGTTTCTTGGCTTGTAGATACATCACTACAATCTGTACCTCTATCTTCAAATGGCATTTTCCTCTCTTTTCTTTTTTTTTTTTTTTAATTTTTATATCTGTGTATTCTTTTTAGGATACCAGCTATATTGGATTTACATCTGACCCTAATCCATTATAACCTCACTTTCACTTAACTAATTATATCCCATAACACCCTACTCCTAACCCTAGGTACCCACAGGCATCTGGGATCAGAACTTACACACATCATTTTGAAAGACACAATCTAACCTGCGACACACTAAAACCTTTAACCTAGTCATCAGAGATATTTTGAATTCTGTAAAAAAAAAAAAAAAAAAAAAAATCCTGGCTCTTCACTTGTGTCTCCTGGGGTAGGGGGATGGTTTTATAACTGCAGAAGGGCAGAGGGTTCTGCTTTTACCTTTCCAACAATGCCTTTGTGTACCATAGGTTGGGATGCCCATTCTCAAGTGCCTTAAAGCGTGTTTTATAATTGCTAATATTATAAGTGCTTGAGAGAAGGGTTCTAGAAATGTTTGTGCCTCTTCCACATCAGCAGCCATCACCTCCCAGGGGACTGCCGTTGAGGACTCCCCCAGGCCTCTCTCTTGCCCCCACTCTTTTTCATGAATACCCAGGAGAGACACATGGAGCAGAGCTTCTGAGCAAGTGTGAACTCTCCCACGTCCAGATCTATTTTCATTTGGAATGCTAGCCTACACTTGGCATTTAGACATTTGCTAAAATTGTAGCGGATTTATTCTCCCCCCCTGCTGTGGAGAGGGCTTCTTCCTCCCATGCTTATCGAAGGCAAAACCGTTCATACACTTCTGCCTTCCTTTGAGGCACTTTGTAATCCAGGGCTCTTTATTGCCTTGTGACCTCAGCTCTTTGATGGAGTCAAGAAAAATTGATTGTGTAGGTTATCTGGCTTTTCTTATTCTTAGGAAGGGAGCAACATCCTCTTGCATTTTTCTACATCCTAATTGCAAGCAGAACACCAGTCACTTCTAGGCCTTTAACCTGTGTTGCAATTCTAAGCAAACTAAGGATCGCGTAGGTGTAAGCATTCATTAGCTTTCATTTTTTAGTTTGTTTATCTTCTGTTTCTCCCCAGTAGAATAAAAATGCCTTGAAGGCAGGGGTTTGTGTCAGTTTTATTCATTGCTCTCATACTAAGGACACTTAGAAAAGAGTCTCCCATGAAGTTACTTTTCGGTAAATGATATTGAACGAATGTTTAATAGCATGGAGTTGAATGGAATTTACATAGTTTCACATTTTGTCCTCAAAAACCATTTAATATAGATAAGATTATCCCAATATTCTAGGGGAAGAAAACTGATTTTTAAAGATATTAAATAAATTGTTCTGCATACTATAGTTTTACTTGTCAGGGAGAGATCAGAAGTAGTATCAGGGGAAGGACAGAGTGTTTGTATGGGGCATCCCTGAGTTTGAAAGCTGACTCCTCTACTGTTTTTGATGTTTGAGCAAACCACCTCACGTTCCAGTCCTCAAAATTCTCCTTTAAAGTGAGGCTATCTAGCATGATATCTAATATCATGCTTCTTGAAAATGTTCTATTAAAGGACAATGGAATCATTATTTAAAGCAACTGATATGTGGTAGGCCTTCAATATCATTACTATGACTCCTATTACTCCTAATACTACTATTATTTTTGTGTAACTGCTTTTGTTTTTGTTTTTAATCTGGATCTTAATTCCATTTTCTCTGATGCTAAATCCTGAGCAGAGTTGATTTCATCACGCTATCACTGAACCATGGAGTATTTCAGGGAAGGAAGAATCTATGGAGTGGGAAGTATGGAAGAGTAAGCTGAACCAGAATTTGGGTGTATCTTACAGAGCACTTTTAGAGAACTGGTTGTTATCTGTTCTCACAAGAGGCAGGATTGACTCTTCCTTGTACTAAACTGAAATAGTACATGTGAGTAACTTGTACAAAATAAAATAAGAAATAATAGGTTTTTTATTTAAACCCACTGCAACCAATTTTGAGAAAAAATAACATCTCTTTGTAAATAACATTTTTTTTTAGGTAGTTGGCTAGACAAACCCCATTGAAGAGCGTGTCAGGGATGATACTGATGAGTAAACAAATGTATCAGGAAGGGATTTCTAGGTTATAATACTTTGAGTTCCATTGTCAAGGTCATGGAACTAGGAGCAGATGAAAAGAGAATAATAGATTGACATATTCTGAATTTATCTCTCTGAGCAGAAGAGAGTGTTATTAAGCATGGAGTCATAAAGACTTCATTCAAATTCAAATCTCTTATTGTTTTATATTGTTTGATTCATGAGGCTTTAATGTCTCGGGAGTGACATGGCGGACAAGAGCGCTGATGAGAACAAAAAGAAACATGAAAGGTGTAATATAAATTGAGTTACTAACACAAAATGATTAAGTTGACTATAAAAGAAATCAACTCTCTGTATATCTGTGTAAGTTTTCTGGGTTGCTGAAGTCTGCTACCCAGCATGCATCATTTTACTCAATTTGACAGACTCATGGGCCTTTCGTTGCCATTTAAAAAATGCAAATTATTTTTCATGGTGGTGATAAGAAATTTCGAAAGTATCTTTGTGGTGACAAAATATATTTTTCTTATTTGAAATGAAATTTTGTAGGGATTTACTTTGTGTCTTTATAGAAAATAACCTGAGGCATTATGTATAGCATATTGGTTAACATCAATTTTTGAGAGTCCATTGGCCTAGGATACGTACTCATATGCAAACTAGTGTTTCCTTTTTCCTCTTTGATATATATTTAGAAATAAGTGAAGCTATTTTGAAGGCTAAAAAGTCATCATAGCTGGCAGTTATCTCAGATATTAAGAAAAACTTATTTATTTTATAATTGAGACATCTAAGACCTAATTTGAGAAACAGTATGACCAATGTTACATAATTATTGTGTTCATTGGCTAGATTTTGTGTCTTGAATAACAATTCAATATGCTTTAAACTACAGTTTTTTGCATTTGACTAAATCTTTCATAATTTAATGGTCATGCAGAAATATTTAACTTTGTCATGTTTTAAGATATTATAATGACATATTTTGCTAATAGACATTATTTGGTTGTTTAAAATATCACATAAGCTTTCTAATTACACAAACCCTATAAAATAATTGAAATATGTATATAATAGTGTACATAAAATGCATAAATTACAGAGAAAATAAAGACTAATCATCATTATTCAGAAGAAAAAAAACCTCACTCTTAGTACAAGTAACATTGACATTCAATGTTACTCAACTTTAAAAAGATATGCACATGTTCCTCAAGTAACTCATTATCTAGTAGTGAGAGACACTAAACAAATGGTTACAATGTTTTATTAAAATTTAAATAATAGAATAATAGAGAGAAAATGCTTTTATGGAGCAGCAGTTTTGAACCAGTGAAAAAATCTAACATACATAATATAGTTTAAGGACACTGTATAGGGTGCTTGATTTTAGGGGTTAAATAGTATTACAAAGATATTCTGCAATTTTTTAATTTACATCTAATAATGTGACTATTCATAGAAAAGGTCTACTCTTTTAGAAAGTAACTTCTGGATAAAGAATATAATTACAAGCTTTTCTAGAAGAAATAACAGGAATACAAAAATATTTAAAGAACCCTCAAAACTATGGAATACAAAACAAATATCTCTCCACTATCAAACAATAAAGAGGACAAAAGTCTTAGGCATTTCATCCAAGAAGACATATGGTAATAAATCTCATGAAAAGATGTTCAATATCATTAGTCATTTTAGAAATGCAAAATAAAACCACAATTTTAATACACCCATGTTAGGATTGCTAAAATAAAGTCAACCTTACAAAACCAGGTGGTTGACACAGTTTTGGAGAAGTTGCTGGTAGCAACATAAAATGGTATAGCCACTCTGAAAAACTTGGCAGTTTACTAAGTTATATTGATTATATTATATTTATAATCATCCACAACGATGGGCCACCCACTGTACTTCAGTGGGTGAATGGTTTAAACAGTCTGTGGTGCATCCACACATCCACAAAATGAACTGCTACTACTTGTCCAAAGAAAGGAATGCACTCTCGCTAAGCACTCAACAGCACAAAGGAATCGCGAAGGCTTTATGATGAGTGAAAGAACCCAGTCACAAATGGTTCCACACTGTCCAATAGTATTTATGTGATATGGTGAAATAAGAAAAACTATAAGGGTAGAGTACAGATCAGTGGTATTCAAGTGGTAGAGGTGGGAATGGTTTAACCAGAAGGTAGTACAAGAGACCTTTCTGGTGATGGGACTCTTTTGCATCCTTATTGCAGTTGTGTTTACAAAAATCTGTATGTGTTAAACTCATAGAACAGTACACAAAAATTATATTTTACTGTATATGTTTAATAATAGTAAGAAGAAACTATACTGGGATAAGAATACACAACTAATATAATTCAATGACTATATCTCAAACATGCAATCACTCTAATGCTGAAGAGGATGTAGAGAAAGTAGAATTCTCATATTTTTCTGATAGAAGTATAAATTGGTTTAACCACTTGGGAAAACATTTTTACATCCATTGAGCTAAGCATAGCCAACCATATAACTCAACATTTCTACTCCTAGATATATACCCAATAGAAATAAATATATATGGTAGTCAAAAGGCATATGCAAGAATGTTCTTAGCAGCTTTACTCATATGTTATAGCCAAAGTGTGGAGAAAATTAATTAAACAGCAAATACATAATGTCTAAATAAAGTGAAGTATATTTACATAATGGAACACTGCACAGAAATACAATTAGGAGATGCCCAGATAGCTCAGTGGTTTGGCACTTGCCTTGCAATTGAGAGGCCCAGGGTTGGATTCATGGCCCCAGCCTGCGCAATCCCATATACTGCACTGTGGTGCAACTGGTAACCACTGAGGTGGCAGGGTGGTGAAGGTTCTTACCTCCCTCGTGGGGAGTTCCTTCCTCACGAGGCCCCACACCCACCTGTGTGGAATGAAACCATGTCACAACTAATGATGCACAACTATGGAGACTGCTCTGAGCCCTCCTCTCTCTTCTCTTCTCTCTCTCTCTCTCTCTCATTTCAAAAAATAATTTTAAAAAAGAAATGAAATTAAACAAACTACTGATAACATACAGCAATGTTGAACTGCATACACGTTATGTTGAATGAAAGGATACAAAAAAAAAAAAAAAGAAAGCATTTATACAATCTGCTGCCTGTATCTCAAAGACAGGCGAAACTAATCTCTGATACTAGAAATGAGAACAGAAGTTACCTGGATTGTACTGAGTGGGATGGAACTCGAGGTGATAGAAATATCCTAGATCTCAGTCTGAGTACCGGTAGTGGTTTCATGAATACACACGTATATAGTTTTTATCAAATTGTATGCTAAAATTTGTGTACTTCATTGTATGTATCTTACGCCTCAATGAAAAATAAATAGTTTTTAAAACAAAGGAAAGAAAACATAGGAAAAGAAATTGAAAAAAAAGAAAAAGAAAAAAAAAACAAAAAACCACCTTTCAGAAATTCTTTTCTATAGAAATCTTATTGGGTCACTTCTGACCTAAATGCTGATCCCAGAGTGGCTAAACTTCGTAAGCCTTCTTCTTTGAAAAATGTCATTGTATTGGCTTATCTGGGTATGTTACTTATTCCACATAGGTATTCAGTTATTCCAGAACTCCAGTTATGAGTTATTTGTTGATAAATTCACATTAGTATATCAGCGTGACAATTCTGTGATTTAACGTGAAACACATTCTTCCTAAGCCGCTGGAGTCCGGCTATGCTTCATCAGCAGCTACTGCCCCCTATCGAGCAATCTGCAGAGTAACTGATGGCAGTTTGTGCAGCTCATGTATTGCACGGTTAACAGGTCTACACTGCAGCCTAGGTGAATTCCTCCTCTTAATTGCTATAAAATAGTAGTTCTGGTTACCTATCACAGCAAGGAACACAATGACTTAAAGAATAACTCGCCTAAGTTGCAGCAAAGTTGTGGTTGTTGACTCACTATCACCGCCTGGTAGAGGAAGGGCCAGGAACAGTAATGAAATAGGCTGTCCCATTTTGTCCCTCCCTGAGGCACAAATGTGAGATTTGCAAATTAGAAGAGAAACAATTGTGTTGAGCGTTTTATGGCAGGTGCTGACTCAGAGGGCTCGTGCACGGTGCTAAGTCACGCCGGAGGAGTTTTGGAGAACCAACCACCAATGGTGGTGCCGCAAAGAACCTGCGTACTGACCTCTATGACCTTTGCTCCCCTAGACCTTTAAATGGTTGTGTAAATCTTAAATTCTCTCTAGTGCACCCATTCATTCATTCCTTGAATACTTCTGTTTTTCTGCCAAAAATTCCATTCTAGCATTTCTGCACAATTGACACCAACTCCCTGATGCTTTGGTTGATTGTTTTTGCACAAACGGATTTAGCATCTCTCCCCTGTAGCATCACA
Organism: Craseonycteris thonglongyai; assembly: GCA_004027555.1. Classification (NCBI taxonomy): domain Eukaryota; kingdom Metazoa; phylum Chordata; class Mammalia; order Chiroptera; family Craseonycteridae; genus Craseonycteris; species Craseonycteris thonglongyai. The sequence continues at coordinate 15,097 of PVKE010029954.1, forward strand.
GTGTTGAAATTCTTTCTGGGAAATCAAATCATGTGCCGTACTTTTCACACGGTATCCCCTTGGCAATGAACACACCACAGACTAAATTATAAGAGAATATAGGTATTTCATGAATTCTGAAAATATGTCTTGGTTTCCAATTTTATATTCAGCGCTGTGAGAGGGAGAATGAAACAAGCGATTCTAATAAAATACAGTGTAGTTCTGGGGAGCCAAAGGAGAAGGCCTCACTGGGGTAGGAGGAGGCTTCCCGGAGAAAAGGACACATAAGTTAACACACTGAACTGACGTTGGTTCAGTAAAGTTAGAAATTGGAATATTCCAGGGGTCTTCTGAAAGATAAAGAGATCTCATCTCTTTCTGAACAATACCGACAGATTTATTTAGAAAAAAATTTCACAGATACAGGACACGCTATATGATAGCCTATAAACCTCATGCTTATAAAATAATGTTATACTCACAAATAGGACTAATATTAGACAGATTTGCCCAATAACCACATTGCACTGATTACAAATAGACATTCTATCAAACAGGTGGTCTCCGTTATGGCTTTGGATGGGGCATATTTCAAAAGTTATCTATCCTGGAGGATGACTATAGCTTATTTGGGTGTTATAAGCCAGTGTTGGGTAAGGACCAGCTCCCTATTGGGTGCTGTATTTGGCATTCTTTGTTACTGAGTCTGATTTTATCCTCAGAACAATCGTATAAGTAAGGCGCCTGTTTCACTGAGAAATATGAAGCTGAAGGAAACTATACAGCTTGCCCATTGGCACATGTCTAGGGAGTAGCAGGCAAGGGAATGAGCCTCGTTCCGACTGCGAGGCCTGGGCTATTTTCCTCCGCTCTGTAATGACTCCTTAGACTCTATTGCAAGTTTCTGGATTGTTAGTAACTAGTGTGAAGCAATGAATTTACCTTTAGAATTCCTCTGAGGGAAACTACATTTATCACTTCTATAGGAGGTAATACATTTTGAGAGTCTATCGTGTACTGGGCCTTGTGTAGCTGTTCTATAAACACTGTATCGTTTTGTTTTCAAGCCCTCTGAGTAAACATGTTACCTTTAGATTAGAAACTGAAAGAGGTAAAAGTCCAGAGTTAGTAAGAGTGGGAGCTGGGGCCCAAACCCCTTAGCTTTTTGTAACCCTCCAAAAGGTATGATCTCTAACAGAAAAACCTAAAAAACTTTTCATATATTTAACATAACACATTTTTAAGTAAATGTAATTTTTCAGTGACAGGGGATTTAATTCAACATTTTAATGAAAGTGAGAATTTAGTCTGGTAAACTACTAAAATAATACATCAAATCAGGCTTGGAGACTTAAATTAACCTACACTAGAAACAAAGTACAGGTGTTATAGCTGAGAAAGAAAGTTTCAGATAATGACAACAAAAGAAAGAAACGAAGCTGATGGCAAATAGATAATGAGTTTGTTTTTTGAACATGCTGTTTGTTTAGTAGATAGCAGGAAATTAAATATGCAAGAATAAAAATATTTCTGAAGCTAGAGATTGAGACTTGGGAAGTAATAAAGTTAGATGAAGAGAAGATGGATCCGCTGATGAAAAGGTGAAAAATAAAACAAAAGCAACGTATAGATAGAGGGATAGGAAACTGTGTAGACAGACCCGAGATCAAGGGGTGAGTGATGTGGAACGTGTGACACCAAGTGCAGTCTTTCAGTCAGGCTACCATAGTGTATGAGGGCACACTCTGTGGCATTAAGGGACAGCCACAAAATTTTGGAATTGTTGGAAAAATGTTATCCTGGTATCTGGTCCTGAAGAAGATGAGAGGCCCTTGTTAGAAGACAAAAACCTCTTCATTTTCTAGGTAACTGAAGAAAGAAAATACAAAAGAAAAGCTATCTTTGGAACATAGAGATTGTTCTATTTGGAACACACCTGCAAAATCATTAAGTTAAATCACCTAATTTTTTAAAAAAACGTGAAAATGGAGACCAAGAGAAGATCAATAACCTACCCAGAACCACAGAAGTTATTAGGTCTCCTTTTCTCTGTCCAGGGATTTCCTGCCAACCTCACATTAGTGTGGTGGGGTGAGTCTAAGTGACCCAACTGCCAAGACATGTTTATTGATCGGCTTTGTACACATGGAGGCTATGCCACCGGGAGTGCCTTTTCAGCTCAGACCACAGAAGACTCTTCTCACCAGATAATCTTTAAAATCCTCTGATCTCCACAGCTGGATCAATATGCTAATCATGACAGAGACCAATGCGTCCGGACCAGGGAGAACACAGGCGCACTGAGAAGCCTCCCGGTAGAGAGGGAGAGCTTCCTGTCAAAGCGGAGTTCCTCTGGCCCACACCACAGACTAATGGATGGGAAAGAATCAGCACTTTGCAGAGGAGAGTGTGGAAAATTAAAGTATATTGTGGGGACTCCATAAGGTTTTGGGTGCTTAGATTGTGGCTGAAGTAAGTGAATAAAATACAAAATACAGCAATTAGGAGCACTGAAGCAGTAAGCCACATTCTCATCCAAATGCTGGAAACTGAACAGGAGAGGAGACACTTTCTGAAATTTGAAGGACAAATAAACAAGACTAATTTGGCAGAAAGTATTTCCTACTCAAATGTAATTACGAATTTATTACTGAGTTCGAAAGCAGTGACATCAAATTCTACTTGTCTTCATTTAGGGTCTACCAAACACAACCTGAACCATCACTTGGACATAAATAGTTATTTTGGAAGGTGGTCTTGGGAATAAATGATTGGAGTCAGGGAGACAGAAAAGGGGGAAAAGCCAATAAAACGTAAATGCAGATAGTTCATCTCCAGGCAACTCGGGACCTCTGACAATCATGGGGAAGGAAGGTTTCTCAGACTCGTTCCCCGAAAAGGCTGTAGCCTTATGCACTGGCTGCAGTAGCAAAAGATTGTCCTGGGGATGTTCATTCCCTGTGTGTCCAGGCGGTGATGGCCCCTGGGGAAGACCCGGGGATACAATGCAGAGGTGGGCGTGAGCTGAGCCCTTCGGAACAGCTCACCACACTTGTGGCTGCACAGGGGTGACATGCTATGGGCGCTAGAGGTATGGGGAGGCAGAACCCTCGGCATTTCCTCTATACGTTGTTAGAAGCAATTTTCACCCCAAACACCAGTCTCTTTTATGCCCATAATTAACAAAGTCAAGGTACCCACCCAGGATGTCGATACATTATTGGACCAGGCAGATCCCCTTTGTCTTTTATAATGAAGTCTAATGGCCCAAGATGCCAAAACTAGAAAAGCAGTTAGTTACCCCTTGCCACGTATTCCCTCATCTTCTGATTTATTCAGCGCTGTCTGATTATGTTTGTGCTGGGCTTTGTGTTGCACTGCTACGGAACCACTCCAACTATCTGTTCTGTGTGCTGAGAGGGAAGATGACTTATTCATGAGTCCCACCGTGCTCATCTGATTATTCATTTAAATTGTGATGCTGTGAAAAACAATTTCAGTGATCATTTGGTTTAAAAAAAAAATCTAGCACATTATTAATGAAGTTTCGAATAATGACAACGAAAGAAAAAAACGAAGCTGATGGCAAATAGATAATGAGTTTGCTTTTGAACGTGCTGTTTGTTTAATAGATAGCAGGAAATTAAATATGCAAGAATGAAAGTATTTCCGAAGCTAGAGATTGCGATTTGGGAATTATTAAAGTTAGATGAAGAGAAGATGGATCCCCTGATGCAAAGGTGAAAAATAAAACAGAAGCAACGTATAGATGGAGAGACGAAACCCTTCCATGTGAGTTCATAAAGAAGAGTCAGAGAAGGAGAGAGAAAGAAGGGTCAAGAACTGAAAGAAAGTCTGTCTTTAGGAAGCCAAGCAAAGAAAGCTGTGATTAAAGTGACAAACGCTGTTGTTACTTTGAAATCAAGGCATCATAAGGGACTTTACATTTAGTGAGTTCCTTTTTTCTTCCCATTAACAGCATTTCCAGTGAACTGATTTTGAGCATTTATTTACTAAAGAGCGCTTAGAGAAGGGTGCAGTCTGAGGACGTTTTGAGAAGCTTAATATTGAAACCCATAGATTTCAGAGTCTCTCCTATTATCCTGGGTTGATTTTTAATTTAGTGTACTTTTTATTATGCAGGACTTTAAGGAACTGAACATTCTTCTAGGTAGAGAGAAAGAAAAAACGGAGGCAGAGAAATTTTAAATCTATTAGACAAAGGGAGTTATTGATACATGAGTTGATGGAGGAGTTAATCTTGTAAAAGTAGCCATAGGTGAGTATTGTTCCCCTTTCAGAATGGGATGAGGTGGATGTGGTGAAAGTACAAAATACTCCAGGAATCAAGACTAAGATGGGGGGCCGCCAGGACTGCTCAGCGGGTTGAATGCTCATTGTGCAGCCCCAGGGCCCAAGGATTGAATCCAGGCCTTGGCCCCCGCCTGTGTGGACCCCTATGCTGAATTGGGGTGTGCCCCCAGTTTGGTTCTCACTGGGGTGAGCTTCCTATGTGGGAGGCCCCCGGCCAGTTCCTGCCCTGCACAGCTCCGTGCCCACCTATGGAATGGAACTGTAGACAGCTGTGCAAAAAGCTAAGGACGTGTAGTTATGGAGACGGCTATGGGCTCTCTCTCTCTCTCTCTCTCTCTCTCTCTCTCTCTCTCTCTCTCTCTCTCTCTCTCTCTCTCTCTCCCTGTGTCAAAAACAATAAAATAAATCTTAAAAAAAAGATTAAGAAATTTGTAGAATTGCAAATCACATGCATCTAATCTTCTCAAGTAGAAAATGCACACATCAGATGAACTTCTCAAGGTAACTCATGTTTTGGAACTTGAGA
>PVKE010029955.1:0-19921 GCA_004027555.1 Craseonycteris thonglongyai
CATAATCTGTTATTCATTCAAGGTAAGATATTACTTGATTTACTGAATTAACTAAATAAAAATGTTTGTTGACTCCATATAATTTCTGTACAATTCACAGTATGAAGTTATAAGAAATATTTTATTTTGATCACAGCCATAAATAACCTAACATAAAGCACATTTACTAAAAGCTATGAAATTTTAAATCCAATAAATGACATGATCTTGTAGGTAGAAAATCCTACAAAATACACATACAAACCAATACTAGAACTAATAAGAGTTCAACTAAGTTATAGGAAATAAGATCAATATATAAAAGTCAATTCTATTTCCGTATGCTAATAATGAATAATTTAACTATGAAATTAAGAAAATTTGTTATTCACAGTAGCATAAAAGAGAATAAATTATTTAGGAAGAAATTTAACAAAAGAACCATAAGAGTTGTACACTGAGAACAATAAAGAATTGCTAAAAAAAAAAAATTAAAGAAAATCAAATAAATAGACATTCCATGTTCATCGGTTGGAAGATTCAATATTGTTAAAATGGCAATCCTCCTCAAATTCGTCTATATATTCAACATAATCTTTATCAAAATCCCAGTAATAGTTTTTTCAGCAAATGGTAATGGAACAATTATTATATTCTCATACAAAAATATTTATTTGGACCTTTATTTCATATCATATCCCAGAATTAACTTAAAATGGATCATAGATATAAATATGAGTTAAGACTATAAAACTCTTAGAGCAAACAAAGGAGTAAATATTTGTATCTTGGATTAGGCATTGATTTCTTAGACCCCTAAAGAAATGAGTTTTTAAAAATATTGATAAATTGCTTTTTATCAAAATTAAAAACCTGTATGCTTCAAAAGACATCATTAAGAAGATAATGATATTAAAAAAAAAAAAGAAAGAAAAAAAAAAGAAGATAATGAGAAGACAAGTTATATCAAAGACTTGGAAAAAATATTTGCAAATCATATATTTGAGAGAAGACTTGTATTCAAAATATATAATGAGCTGGGACTTGTATTCAAAATATATAAAGGGCTCTTACAATTCAATAATAAGACAAATAACCCAAATATTGGGCAAAGATTTAAATAGAAATTTTACTAAAGAAGATATACAAATATCTAATTAGTACATGAAAAGATGTTAAACATCATTAGTTACTAGGGGAATGTAAATCAAGACCATATGAGATATTATTGTAGGTAGGATATTACTTCCTACCCACAAGAATGGCTATAATTAATAAGATGGATAATAACAAGTATTGAGTATCATGTGTAGAATCTTGAACCTTCTTATACTACTATTGAGAATGTAAAATGTTATAGTTACGTTGAAAAATAGTTTGGCAGTTTCACAAAATGTTAAATATAAATTTACTGTCATCACCGAACAACTCCATTGCTAGTTATCATCCCAAGAGAAATGAAAACATTGGTCTACACAAAGACTTGTATATGAATCTTCATAGCAGCATTATTCATAATAGTCAAAAGTGGAAATAACCCAAATGTCCATTTTCTGGTGAATAGATAAACAAAATGTGATAAATACGTAGAATGAAATACTGTTTGACAAAGAAAGGAGTGAAATACTGATACATGCTTTAACTTGGATGAACCTCAAAAACATTATACTTAGTAAAAAGGCCAGACTCAAAATGTATGATTCCATTTATATGAATTGTCCAGAAAAATCAAATTTATAGACACAAAGTAGATTAGTAGTTGCCTGGAGATGGTGGAATAAGTGGGGCAAGGGAATAGGGAATGATTACAAATGGGCATGAAGCTTCTTTCTGGGATAATGGAATATTCTTAAATTAGATCTTGTTAATGGTTGCACAACTTTGTAAATTTACTAAAAATCCATTGAATTGTGCACTGAAAATGAATAAATGTATGGTATGTAAATCTTATGTCAATAAAGTTGTTAAAAATCTTAGCCCAGAAATTGACATGTAAACAGAATCTTAATTAGTTTAATAGTCCTTTCATGCTAGACAATGTAGCTGATTATTAATCACAGCATACATTTCTACCCAGGAATATATAGTGATAAATCTAGTATATTGCTTAACATAGGAAATAGTAAAGTTCTGAATTTGTAGTATCATTCATTAGAAGCTCTAGTTCTTCGGAGTTCTTGATTAATAATTTCACAGTATATCACCACATCACCGATCTGGAATTGTTAGAATTAGAGTAAGTCTATCTGTATGATATGGTGAATGTGATCTCTGCCATACTGTTAGAAGACCTTGTCACCAACAGTAGTTAAATTAAATTTGTTGGCTTATTAAGGTTGCCATGATCCTAAGATGGTTCACAAAGGTATAAATAGGTGTGTTGGGGATGGAGAGTTAAATTTGCACTTACGTTATACTATTTATGGAAATATTTGGGGCTGCATTTTTAAGAATCTGTTTTATTTAAATTGGTTTATAAAATAATATTTGAGGACAAATGTATCAAGAGATAAGAGATTATTAAAAACTGCTTAGCCAGGGTCTCTGGGAAACCATAAATTCAGGAGTTCCTTTACAGAGAGCACAAATGTGATGAAAGTTTTTGCAGAACCCATTTGCCAACTGTAAAATTCATGATATAAAAATCAAAATGCTCCATGATATCCAAGAGCACTGCTAGATGTTCAATAGCAAGATCCCAGAAGAACAAGCCAGCTAAGGCCTCAGACAGAGAATAGGTGATCAGAAGAAAGGTTGTAAGGATGCACTGAAGCACAAAACCACATGCACATAAACAGATGTGGATTTCTAGTGGAAAATATCTGTAGATAAACCCAACTGTGAAGCCTACCAAAGTGAAGGGAGCAGCAGGCTTTAATACAAAGAAACAGGTTCACATACAGCCCCAGCCTTAGAGCTGGCTGCAGGGGTGTGCTCCGGTCACACCAGAGCCCTTCTTCAGTCACACTTGCAGCACCACATGATGTCACCATGAAATAGAGTGCTGGGGGAGGGCGGGAAAGGTACGTGCAGGTACCTATACTTTTGCTTGTGGGTGATACACTCCCTATTGTTGAGCTTTTCTGGATAGTTGAGTAGATTCTGTTTTGCTTCTATCTGTGAATGGGGTAATTTCTATCTGTGATCTATGGCAGCATATCTGCAGATGTTCTTTGAATAATGCATATAGGATACTTCTGACTACATACCTACAAGCCATAAAACCTTTTGGAGAACACAGAATGCCTGATAATGGCTTTCTAGAGTAAACTAAGTATTTTCTCATATTTGTTGATTGGAAGGAGTAGGACATTAGTTATTTCATAGTTTTACATACACGAGTTTTTATACTAATAAAATATAATCTATATTAATTTACAGTCTATAGCTTGATGATTCATATTTTTAATTTTCTCACTATACATTTAAAAATTGGACATGAAGACAACTGGCAGGGCATTCTATGATAAAACCAATGAAAGGTAAGAGTGTTTCTGACAACCATTTTAAAAAACGAAACAACTGCAGCTTAGGCCAGGAAATTGATTTCATGTTTGAATTCCAGGAACATGAGACATGAATTTTTGTCAAGCTTTCATTGATTACTTACTTTGGTATGTATTTTGCTTTGTATTTCAATAGAGTAAAAAGGCCATAAAGACTATCCTACAAAAGTGCACCTATTTACCAGCCCTTGAGCCACTTCTATATGATGCCCCTCCCAACATTCTGAAGCATGTGGTTGGACAATTCAGTAATGTGAGACGTTCTCTTAGCCTGGAAATGGGGGAAGAAAATGAAAATGAATTAACCTGTTTTTTTCTGTTGGGTTAATGTTTTCTTCTGTGAGGTAGGGGCAGGGTTTTATTACTTAACTCTTACTGATTGTATTGCTAGGAACAGTAGTGTAAATTAATAAACCTAACATAGATTCATAAAATTCACACATAATTCACACTTTCTTCTTCCACATGGTCTCTGTACTGTTTTCCTTAGTGTTCTTGGGGAGAAAATAGTAGGTCAACACATAAAAACCTCACAATACAGATAATTCATATTGATAAGTAACTTCTAGTAATTTTCTCAGTGTCTGTTAGTCTCACTCATCTGGGAATACAGCAAAGATCTTATAAAGGAAAAGTACAAGATCTCTGAGCCATGGAAGTGTATTCCACAAAGTCCATGTACTTACTGGAAATGTTCTCAGATAATCATGAAGTTTATTGACTTATTTTACGAACAGTGTTAACCAGTGTAGCTGTTACAGTTCTTAGATTTTTGCAGATTAAAAGTAGTAAAGTAGGAGGGTCAAGCTGCTAGCAATGGACAGCAGCCCTCAGGACTGACTAGTGATAGCAAAGGCTGAGAGAGAATGACTGCATGGCCACAATCACTGATGGTGACCCTACGCTATCAAGAATTGGTTCAACGTGCTTAGGAGATTTAAGAAAATGGGGTCTGTTGATAAGTACCTCTTAGGGGCTCTCAGTACAGGCTGTGAAGTTGCAGTACCTGGATTTACATTTACCAGCTCTAATATCTTGAGCAAAGTCTTGACCTCTCTAAACCTTAGTATGATTACCCATTAAATGAGAATGACAAGAGCATCTGTTTCACAGAGTCATTGTAAAATTTAATGGGCTGTTATATGTAAAGAGTTTAGCTCAATCTCAGGAACATTGTCAGCACACACACACACACACACACACACACACAGTTGTTTTTTAAGTTAAAACGTAGGCGGGGAAGCTGGGAAGGCTCAGCGGCTTAAGCGCTTGCTTTGCAGCCCTGGGATCCAAAGAGTGAGTCCTGGTCCTGGCCCAGCCCACGCAGACCCATCCGTGGAACTGGGGTGTGGGGCCCCAATTTGGTTCTCTCTGGGGCAAGCTTCCTATGTAGGAGGCCCCTGGTTCTGCTCCCAGCTTGCAGCAGTGCACCTCCCATACGGGAGCCAGCCCAGTTCCCACCCTGCACAGCCCCTGCTCACCTGTGTGGAAGGAAAACACATAGAAAACTGATGTCGTACAACTATGGAGACTGCTCTGGGCCTTCCCCCTTCTTCTCTGTCTCTATCTCTCTCCATGAAAAAAAAACACAATAAAATATATCTTTCAAAAAAAAAGATAAAACATGAGCATGGTTAAGGCCGATTTTTAAAATTTATTAAATTTATAAATGGGGGACCAAATTTATTTGAATAGTCAGTCATAATACTATATACAGCAGGTCTACTTTTTTGTGCTATTCTGAAAGGTACTCAACTAACAGTCTTTGCTTCTCTGAACTCTTTCCATGATCTCTGACACCTGGTTGACCCTCAAGCATCTTGTTCCTAAAGCCACTGGATAGTGGGTTTTTACATTGCTGAGGACACTTCAGAATACAGTTCTATGTATCAAACACCTATGTTCTGTCTTCCTCCTCCTAAGAAAATAAACTGTTTTTTACTGAGAGCTAATTAAGAAACTGACAAGCTAGGAGGGTGGGGAGGTTTAGGAGCTGAGTAGATCATATCCAGACAGAGTCATCAGCTCTTGAAAACAAGTAGTTCACATTATTTCTGAAAGTTTCATTTTAATAGTCTAATCTTTTAGGCTAACTGGGATATTCTAGTTTTATTAAACTTGTTACAAAAATGAGCAGTAACCTGAATTAAGAGTTGAAAATTAGTCACCAAAGTAAATACAGATAAATCAGTGGGATTTGTGGAAGGTTAGATAGCTAAGATAAAATAAAGACAGTACCTCATATTATTCACTGTTATAAATATGCCTTTGGGAATATTTGCTTCAGGCAGAATTTTATGTTTTTTTTAATCTAAGGATACCAGAGCACTAGAAAGAGATGGGACAGCAAAGCAGAAGGTAAAAACAGTTTAGTTTAATGTGGCTGGGACAGACATAGGAGGTATGAAATCTCTCCAGGCTAAAAAAAATATATTCAAAATTGCATATTTTTTAGAAATTCCAACTAGTGTAATCTTTTATAGTCTAGTTGATATGTATTCATATTCCATTAGCCAGATCCTCTTGTAGTTGTAAATATTTGTTAAATGCCTACATGTGCCCTATAAAGATTTGGAGGATAGACAAAAAGAATAGGACAAAGTTCTTTACAAGGAACTTTATAGTCTATCTGCGGAGGGCAGATAAAACATTCTGAAAATGCTTCAAAGTGTTAGTCTTTGTAATAAACTTTTGTTTTAAGAAGGAACAAGTGAATGCAGTCTGAGGTATTCAGAGAGGAAGTACAAGGGGGAAAAGCTGGTTTTGAAGAAAGGGTAAGAATGGTGGGGCAAAGAAAGGGTGTTTCTGTCAGAGGGCAGAGTAGCAATGACCAAGGAAGAGAGCAGAATCCCCACACTGCGAGCCCTCTCTCCAGAACCTTCCTTGTCCCGTCAGTTGTTGTCTTGCATAATTAATTTCTTTATCTCCACTGACTCTTTCAACACACAAACATCCTCTGTCAAATCCAGTGGCTTTCTTTAGTTCTCATTGGTTGCATCTTAAAATCTTTTGGATGTGTTGATTCTTTACTTTCCTGATTCTTCCTCTATCTCTGCCTACTCCTTAGTATATTCATTCATTTGTTAAACATTTATTGAGCATGTAGTATGCTCCAGTCATGAGAGAAAGAAATGAATGATTGAACATACAGTTTCTGCCTTTATGAGAGAAGAAAAGTACCTACCTCCACATGGGATAACAGGGTATGGGTGTCCCAGATAAGTTTCTTAAAGGAGGTAACACCTCAGCTAAATCTTAAAAGATGAGCAAGTGTTAGCCAAGTGAAAAGGGGAGAGGTGTGTGGAAGGTAAAGGGCATTCTGGAAGAGGAAACAGCAAGAGCAAAGGCAAGAAATGACCTCTGAGGTTATTGAACAAAATTTGGGATAGCAATGAGTGAGAAAGGAAGCAGGAGAAGTATTTAGTCACTGGGTCACAGTAGGTTGTCTGGGCCTTGTTAAGGAGTTTGCCTTTAATTTTGTAGGTCATGGAGAGATTTTGAATGGTTAGTAGGAAAGGAGGGATACTGCTTTACATTTTATATATGTGGGTGGATCCCCATTGCCTTTGCTTATGATCATTGCCTATATTCCATCTCCATAACATAAAATTTTCATACATTTCTCATAAGACTGCGTTTTACTTCCAAACCATCAGCAAACTGAGGCTATTAGTTCTCTTTTACAGTTCCTCAGATACATTTTTGCTTCTCAGTAGTAAGAATCCAACTTGAAAAGAAACGCTGGCGTTCTAATGTGCTTCACTTTTCAAGGTGCTGCCACATGATAGTGAAGGCACGGCGCCTTTTTGTAATGAGTGGTGGACTTAAAAAGGTTCAAGAGATAAAAGCAGAACCTGGATCTTTTCTTCAAGAATACATCACCAGTATTAACAACTGTTACCCAGAGGAAATAGTAAGGTGGGGAAAGTAGACTTTGAGAAGTTGAAAATTATGTAGTCTTTTCTGTTTTCAAATCTAGGTTTTATATCCACTGTGTCAAAATGTGGACATTGAAATACTACAAGGAAACCAATGTATACCTTTACCTCTGCTCTTGATCGCTTTTTTCCCCTCAAATTAAATAATGTTCTGATTGATATACACATTTCCAAATCAAACTGAAATGTCACTTGAGACATTTCTGTATTATAATATTATAAGACATGCTTTACTAATAAAGAGTACCCAAATACAATTCAAGTTAAATTAATCTTTAATGTGAACCTGATTTACAAAGGGCCGGTAGATTCTTATTTTCATAGTTCCCTGCATGTAATTTTTCTGCCGTAGGTTCAAATTTATATTAATAAGAGTATTACAAATGGAAAAGAAATGAGTGGCAATAAGACAGTTATAATTTATATTTGAAAAAAATGTTTCTGGTATGCAGGTGCTTCATAATAATGCAGCAGAAAGCTATAATATTTTCAAGATTAATTTTTTTAAATGAGGTTGATTTGCAGAACATTAAAACTAAGCTTCAGTTCTTATAAGCCTAGAAGAGAACTAAAATAAATAAAAGAGAACCAGAAATAAGTAAAAGGAAAGTTACCAAGAAAAGATAGAAAGGTTTAAACAACTGGATCTTGAAAAATGCCCACAACACATACAGAATTAAAGGCCATATTTTTCTAATACTACACTCATTTCTTCTTTTCTGTAATTAATATCAGAGAGTATAAATTCCAATGTTTAAAATTGGTTATAATTTACGTAAGTATATAAATCATTCTTTCTATTTATTATCAGTAATTTTCAATACATATGTTAACATTGATTTTAAAAATACAAAAATAATACTTTAAAATAAAAATTTATTTTCTATTCACATACATTCTGCAAGTAAATTTTTTACAAAGATAGAAGTTTATGCATTTTGGGGAGGTTTATAAGAATTCCTTGACCAAAGAGTTCCAATAAGTTAGCTTTGAAAATATTTTTATAAAGCATGCCAAAGAAGTAAGTATATCATAATATGTATATCTACTGTATATAATATATAAATATAATGACACACCAAAAATGTTTATGTAACATATAAAATATGTGTAAAACCACTGAATGAAGGAAATATAAAAATTTTTCTCAAGAAAAGAAAATACGTTTTTATACATTTACATGTCCCTTCAGGAAGCATGTTATTTTATGTAAGTTTAAAATAACCTTCAATACAATTTTCTAACATGAACAAAATTATAGAAAAACACAAAAACAGCCAGCTGAAATGGAATGACCCGGAAATGGAAGGACCAATTAGAATTAACCAATGATGAGTTACTTTCTTGAATAGCAGGGTTCTTTCTATGCCTTTCTGGGATTATTTTAGAGAGTCCCAGGACACAGCAAAAACCGTCACGTCAGAATGTAATCAAGTGCTTTGTCCAAATATCACTGTAAACCTTTAATTTCTAAAATTATGTAATCTGGGATTTTATTTTAAAAATTGGCTAGTTATCATTAAGAATTTTGGTTAACTGACTAACTTTTTCAAGTTTCTGATATATTTTAAAAAAACATTAGGTTCTATAAATTGATATTTTATAGAAATATTTGAAACATTATCTTTCTATGAAAAAAAAAGACAATTATAACCTTAAAATAACTTTACTTTTGCAATCATGTAATTCTCAAGAATCACTTGGGGACTATTTTAAAACTATTCCTCATAAGACAATTATTAATGGTTACATTCTCTCAGCTATTATTAGCCTAAGCATTTACTTCATATTGCCTCCAATTTTAGCAACCTTTAAAAGTTTCTAATAAATGTAATTGGTATGATGAGAGAGAAGGGGCCAGGGCTAAATATTAGAAGTCCCAAGTTCTAGTCCTGGTTCACTCCACAGCTAGAGATAAATTATTTCTGGAATGCTTTCTCTTCTGGATCTCTGCCTAAACTGGGGATGGGAAGTTGCTTTTAGGAAACATCTAATTGGAGGAGTTAGGCACACATACAGTCTTTCATTTGGCACATTTCTGATATGATAACTGTATAATAAGCCGAAGACTATATGAGTGTAGGATAGAAGCAGGGAGGTGTAAGTACTGAGCACATTTTCTTCCCTGTGGAGAATCCTGGAGGTTGTGGAGTCTCTGAGGTCCTTGAGGACAGAGGTACGACAATGGAAATTAGCTTGGTAATTAGACAGGTAAAGCCTCAAGAACTATTGGTAGATTCTAATTTATTTACTGGGGATCTAATTTTAAAGCAATACTACCCAACAGAACTATGAAGTGGGTCACACAGTTAATTTTAAGTTTTCTGGGAAAGCCGAGATGGCTCAGTGGGTTGAGCACTTGCTTTGCAGCCCCGGGAACTGTGGATCGAGTCCTGGACCCGGCCCTTGCAGACCCATGTGCTGGGCTGGGGTGTGCTTCCCATATGGGAGGCCCCCAGCCCAGTTGCTGCCCTGCACGGCCCCCACCCACCTGTGTGGAACGAGGCCATGTTGAGAACTGACGATGTACAGCTGTGGAGACTGCTCTGGGCCCTCCCCCTGCTCTCTGTCTCTCTCTGTCAAAAAAACAATGGAATAAATCTTTTTAAAAATTATATTAAATTTTCTAATAGCCACATTTCAAAAGGTAAAATAAAACAGGATAAATTTTAATAATATATTTTTGTTAGCTGAAAATATCAAAGTGTTAACATTTCAACTTGTAATCAATATAAAAATTATTAATGAGCTATATTATCTTTTTTAACATTTTTAACTTAAAGTTTTACTTTAAGTTACTTTAACTTTAAGTTTTTGAAATCTGGTGGGTATTTTATCACTTCTTACACATCTCAATTCAGATGCTAAGTTTTAGCAGAAATACATGATCTCTATTTAGAGTATAGAAAGTTTACAGATGAAGAAGTAGATTCACGAGTTGTTCCAAACACACCTAAAGTATTTCCAGTATCTGAATCAGGTATAAGTTTTTATTAAGATTAAATATGAAAAAAAATCAGTTTGTAAGACATACTAGCCAAAATTCTAGTGCTCAGTTAGCCACATGTGGTTAGTAGCTACCACATTAAATAGCACAGTTTTGAAAGTTTAAGTGGTTTTTTTATGTATTTCTTGCCATTTACATAAAAAAATACCTATCTTGTGTCTGACTCATTTATAAGGCCTGGGAAGGTAGGGCCTACTTTAAAATTTGTATCTAAGAGAGAGAAACAGTTGTCAGTTGCTCAGTGTATGAATTCTTTAAAGAGACTTAGCTGTTGAAGGTCAAGTTTTTTCACAGTAGGAGGCCTTTAGAAGAAAAGCATTTTTTTTATGATAGCTTTATGTGTATACGTGTGTGTATTTTTAACTATGACTACCTATAAAAGCACACTATTGTGAAAATACAGTTCTGTTTTGTCCACTATAACCTGACAAATTGTGGAAGTAACTAGTATACTATAAATTATTAAGTTTTTAAGTCAAGCATCTGAGCAGATAAAGATAACCAACAAAGGACAAAGCTAGTCACAAACATTAGGCTTTTTATCTGGAGAAAACACCTGAGAAGGTTTAATTATTTGAAGTGTTTTAGAAAATTTTAAATTATACTTTAGACTTTTTATCATTTATTATATTCTAGAATGTCTGCCAAATTTTATTAGACATATTTTATATACACGTAAATTATTTCCATATTATATGAAGCATTCAACAATACATTAATCGATATAGTTAATCCTTTTATACTATCTTTCATAAAATGTTCAATTTATAAATTTGTAGTATGATAGTTGCCCAAGAACAAATAGAAATGATTAATATCCTAGGTTTTTTGATGGAATATTTGTAAACTACTTATAAAATAGTTCTTTAATGTGAATTATGCTCCTAGAAATTTTTATTTTTGTGAGTAACCAGATCTGATAAAAACATACATTGAGAATAATCTCTTAGGCAATCAAAATGTGAAAGTTGATTAGTAATGATAGATTGTGTTGTCTAATGTATGAAAAAAGTTATTAGCTATGATTATTAAAGCCACATGAGTCACTTGGCAAAATAAAAACAAAGATTTTGTAATAAACTATTATTACTGGATCTTGCTTTCAAAATATCCTTTTTATGCCAGTGCATTGACATTCCTGAAATGTTTTGCTGTTTATCTAGCACAATCTTGTAAGTTTTTTCTCTTTCTTGATAGTTTCTATCCTTATGCACAAAGAATTACTGGAGTAGAAATATTTGGGGTGTATATGCAGTTTCATTCATAGAATTATTTCAGATAAATACCTTATATTGAATCTTTTGTGCCTACTGTGCTGAATCTTTTCACAAGTATCTAATAGAAATTTTTCTTTTTTAGGTATTACTCTCCTGGATATGCAGATACACTTCTGCAGAGAGTGGGCAGCTATCAACCCCAAAGTTACTAACTAAAGTTATATTTTTATACTCAAATTCACAGCAGAGTATTTATGAATAACAGTTATTAAAGCTCTTTCTAAGTATTTGAACTAGTACATTCTACATTTATTCAATGTGAAATACCTTTTGATAATATTTTCTAAATTTAATACTTTAAAAACAAGTGGCTTGAATATATGGGAAACAATTCATGGTGATTCTCACAGGATTTATTCTAGCCTTAAATTTTAGAAAGATTAATACGTTTGTAGGCATTGGTGAATATTCTGTTAAAAACCATATATGCAAACACACACACCCCTATAATTATAATAAATAGATATAGATGAAGGATAATATTTAAAAACTCATAGTTGGGAAAGCCAGGATGGCTCAGCGGGTTAAGTGTTCACTTTGCATCCCCAGGGACCAAGGATTGAATCACAGCCACAGTCTGTGAGGACCCATATGCTTAACTGGGATGTGCTTCCCATGTGAGAGGCCCCCAGTTCAGTTCTCGCCACCCCCCTTTCCCGCGCCTGGCCCCTGGTTTGAGGGGGTGTGACTCCCATGCAGGAGGCCCTTAGCCCAGTTGCAGCCCTGTGTGACCCCATCCACTTATGTAGAAGGAAACCACGTCAAAAACTGATTATGTACAACAATGAGACTGCTCTGGGCCCTCCCCCTTTTCTCTGTCTCTCTCTGTCTCTGTCTCTCTCTGTCGGTGTCAAAAATGATAAAATCGTAAAAAAAAAAAAAATTGTGGTTGTTTTGGCTAATTCCTCATAGCCTTAAGCAAGGAAAACTGACCTTGCAAATTCCATAGTGGGGTATAGAAGGCAAATAGTTGGAAGAGGAAACTGGTAAAGTACAGAACACTTGAAAGAGACTCTGATGCTGGTTATGTAAATTCATTAACCAAACACATAGAATCTATGGATAACCTGTCAGGTTTTCTTAAGAACTTAGGAACCTCCTCTCTTCATCCCAAGTTTTCTAAGTTCTTTTCTTCTTTTTTAAGATTTATTTTTATTGCTTTTTGACACACACAGAGAGAGAGAAGGGGGAGGGCCCAGAGCAGTCTCCATAGTTGTATGTCATCAGTTTTTTCAACATTTTTTTTCTTTTTTTTTTTTTTTTTAAGATTTGGCTCTCATTTTGTCACTGCTTTCAGACTTCCAGTGGCTCCCCGTTGCCCTCTGGACTCACCTGAGACTCCAGCCCACACTATTCCTCTCCCTCGTGCTGCGATTCATGCTATAGCCCCTGCCAGCTCAGGGGCCTCCAACCCATGAGGAGAATGTGCTTCCTTTCCCATAGCTGGCATCTTGTGGTAACTAAAAGAAGACACGCTCAATCAATTTGTAATTATTGTCCTATTCAATCCCTGACAAGCATCAGGCATTCTGAAAACCAAACACAGGATTTGGTATTACTATTTTCAAGAGTGCAAAAACACCCAAAAAAACTTTAAATAAGACTGTTTCAAACCACTGAGATATATTAAAATATACATACACACTACCATAGAGGTTTTGTCACTGATGCCAAAACATCCATCAGGGATTTTCTAATTTCTGATGCCAAGCAGGATGCTGGGGGTTTCTTGTAGTCAGCACTAAGTGTTGGGAAAATGAGAGAAAGAGAGAGAGGGAGAGAGGGAGAGAGGGAGAGAGGGAGAGAAGGGAGAGAGAGAGAGAGAGAGACAGAGAGAGAGAGACAGAGATGCCAGGATAGCTCAGTGGTTGAGCACTTGCTTCATAATTGTAAGGTCTGGGGTTTGCTTCCCTGCCCCAGCCAATGCAACACCATATGCTGAACTGTAGCTCAACCGTAATTGCCAAGATGGCCTGGTGGCAAAAGTTCTCGCCTCTCATACGGGAGGCTTCTGGTTAGGTTCCTGCCCCGTGCAGCTTCACATCCACCTGTGTGGAATGCAACCATATCACAACTCATGATGAACAACTATGGAGACTGCTCTGGGCCCTCCCCCCTTCTCTCTCTCCCTCTCTCTCTTTCTCTCTCACCTCACAAACAATCTTTAAAAAAATTAATAACAATAAAAGCAATGATGATATTCATCACTTGCTGAATGCTTCCTATTCTCAGTGTTATATGCACATGTTATCTAATCCTCACAATAATTTTATGAAGTTGGTATTGTCTAGGCTGACCATACTTTCTTTAGACAAAAACAGGTATTGGGATGACAAAAATAGGACAGAGTTATACAATATTCCATATTCATGAAAAAGTAAGATGATAACAGTTTTATTACATGAACATATTGAGCTAATAGTTATTCTTCAGTGACAGAACTCTACAAAAATTGAGGTAATGTAGAGGGGGACTGTATTTCACCACAATCGTACCATGAATATTTCTTCAATGAAGTAATCTTATTCAGCAAATTTTGGTCTTTCAACACTTTATCATAAAACTTCTCACACTCCATGACACAATTTTGTTTTACAAATAACAGAGCTCTCATTGTCTCAACACAATCTAGATTTTTCAGGCCACACGGGACCTAAAAAACAGTCTAAACTCATTGCAAAAGAACATGGAAAGGGGCGCAAATGAATGCCACTAGTTTCTTGCTTATAAAACAAAAAATTCATAAATAATACATGTACCAACAAAATACTTATAAAATATCATGAGCAATAAAAAAGCCTGTATGGTATATACCATGCTGAATACTCTAATGCAGGACTACAGTGGCCAAACTGCAAAACATTATGAACATACACCAGAAAAACAGAAGGAATGAACACCCTGACTGCTATCACAAGCCAGCATATGCTAATGTCCCACTGAAGAGTTATGCTGTAATTAAAATAATAATAATAATAATAATAATAATAATAATAATAATAAAAATAGCTAACAGCCTGTTGAACTGAAATATGAGTCCGAAAAGTCTGAATCAAACATTGCAGGGCATAAAGAATCTGTATGGGTGAAATGATGGTATTAGTAGGAATAATAGCAAGACTCACAGCCACTGCACCCCACACTCCTAGCCTGATGGAAACAAACAGCAAGCTGAGCCCGTTCAAGTAGTTCATGTGCGTCTAGACCCTCTTGGCACCCACGTGGTGGATGGGGCTTACCGACTTCCTCCTGAATTTCTCACCACTGCAGAGAAGCAAGTGGGTGATGTTTGATTGTCCCTATCTCAAGAATCCTGACCATGACCGGATAAAGAAAATGGAACTTTCTCTTTCATCACACTAATAGTTTGACTGCATATATTGATTAGCATAGAGCCCGATGATAAATAAACAGACATTGTTTTTTACAAAAAAAATTTAAAATGGGGCAAAACTGACATTTATGGTAAAACAATGGGACAGTCTGACAATATGAAAAACATGGTACTGTCCACTTAAAAATACTATGTATGGTCAGCCTAGTATTACCCCCATGTTACAGTTGAGGGCACAGAGTTGAGTGACATGCTTAAGGTAGGTTGCCTGCGTGTTAGTAGTGGCACCAGAAATGGACCCAGCTGTCTAATTGCAGAGACCACATTCATTAGTCACTACTGCCTGAACCAGTGTGCACACACGACGCTGTGTCATGCTCTATTCAGCTGAACTTTCAGGTAGAGAGTGATGCTTCTGAAATACGATTTGTAAGCATGTAGAAAACACAGATTTCTATGTTTGACATTCCCTCTGATAGTCACAGCTTGCTCAAATTCAGGCAAATAATAAAAAATGTCACACATGCTAAGTTGTTCCACATTCTTTTTTTAAACTATGAGGGGTAAGGTGGTGCCCTCTTAGCTCAATAGGCAGTGTGTCAGTCTCATAAACTACAAGGGGTGGTCAAGAAAATTGTGGAATGAAGAGGAAGAAGGGCAAAAAAGAAAAAAACTATTATTTTCCTTTTCAATACATTCACCCTTAACTCTACTACACTTTTCAGATCATTCAATATGTTTATTTCCTCCAAAACATTTTGTTTTTGCCTTCAAATTGTAGCTTTAACCTCTTCATTATCTGTAAATTTCTCCCCTTGAAGCTGTTTTTTTCATATTTAGGAACAAATAATAATCAGAGCCAGGTCAGGACTTCAGGGAGGGTGGTTTAATGTTTGGAAGCCATCGACGTGAAGAGTAGACAACACAACATTGCTCTTGTGCACGTGCGCACTGTCGTCCAAAAGCAGCACCCCTTTTGGTCCATTGTCCTCTTCTTTTATCCTTCACAGATTCTTTTAGCTGTTTCAGCAGACTGGAATAGTTCACTCCAGTTACTGTGACACCCTTATCCTTGTCATCATTCAGCTGACTACCCTCTGTATCCCAAAAAAACAGTAGCCATGAATTTTCTAGCTGATTGCGACACCTTAAACTTCTGAGAGGGCAGCCTGTTCTCATGCCACTGCATGGACTCCTGCCTTTGACTCAGGCTCATAATGATGAACCTAAGTTTCATCTCCAGTGACAATCTGGTTCAAAATTTCATCTTTGTTGTCTCTACAGAGGTCCCAAAACTGTCATGAACATCTGACACACTGTTTTGAAGTGGCATGAGTATTCTCAGTACCCATCTTGCACTGACTTTTGACATCCTTAGATGCTGAATGGAGAATATTCAAAATGGTTGTAGGTGATGATACTCTAACCATGTTCGCAAGCTATTTTTTATTCAATCTGGCATTTTCATTACAAATTTTCAACTTTTTGTTGTTAAAATTATTAGGGTAACAGTTGGTAAAAATTACATGGGTTCCAGGTGTACAATTCGACAATACAATGTGTTGTATTATGTGCTCACCACCCAGAGTCGGTTCTCAAGTGTTCAACTTTTTTGACAATGTCTGAGGAAGTGGCCTCAACAGGGTGTCCTGAATAAAGGTCATCTTCAATAGACTCTTCGCCTTGCTTGAAAAGGCTATGCCACTTGTGAACCATGATTTCCTAGGACAGGGATTCCCAACCCTGTGCCTGTGGGCGCCATGGCGCCCGCGGCCCGATTTGTGTGCGCCCACCATTATTTGACTGCATCAGAAGTTTTTCATAAACACTAAGTAAAACTATAATTTATTATTATACATTTGTTAGAATTTTAAAATATTGTTTGAGTATCTACACAGGTTTATTATATTCGTTGGTATGTTTGCGATATCGTATGTATAAGTTTTTCCCTAGCTTTCGCCTTTGTACATGTCGCGTCTTGTGTAGCCGCTGCACTCTTTAAACTCTCCTCCACCCAACCGGGAGACGCCAAGTTGCCATTGTGATTGCGGTTGCTGGACTGATCAGGTTGTGACAGTTAGCTAGGATCACAGTGTTTTGATAGACTCAATTTTAAATGAACTACTAAAAGCGAGGTAGGTCATCTATTATTATGGTGGCAATTTGATATGATATTGTAGTTCCATAACCATTTTTATTTTTTTTTTTTTAGTCCTAAAATGAGTGGACCAAATAACAGAAAATGAACCTATAATTTTAACACAGACTGGGAGGAATCATATTGTTTCATTAATTTAAAAGGTAAATGCATTTGCCTGTTGTGTGGCAGTAGTGCCGAAAAAACATAATGTTGAACGTCACTTTCAGACAAGTCATACCACTTTTGATACGAATTATCCACTTAAATCTGAAGTAAGAAAGAAAAAAATAAATCAACTAAAGTGAAGTTTAACTACTCAACAGACTGTTTTCACTAGACATGTGGAAAAATCTAAAAAGGCAACCATTGCTTCTTTCAAAATTTCTCACATGCTCGCAAAGAAGAAGAAACCTTTCCAGGATGGTGAATTGTTAAAAGAAGCATTTCTGACTGCTGCCGATTGTTTGTTTGAGGAATATTCTAACAAGCGTGAGATTATGTCGGGGATACAAGACCTACAGTTGTCAAATAACACAGTCACAAGAAGAATACACACAATTTCAAAAGACTTGCAAACTCAGTTAAAGACTGACTTGGAAATATGTGACTGCTTCTCTCTGCAATTTGACGAGTCAACAGATATATCAGACATCGCACAGTTGGCAGTTATGGTGAGAATGGTATTTAGTAACTTCACAGTAAAAGAGGAGCTGTTGCAAATATTACCAATGAAAGGACAGATGAGAGGTGAGGATATTTATAAAACTTTCAGAACATACACCAGGTCGATCAACATGCCTTTGCATAAGTTGTCTGCGATAACTACCGATGGGGCATCAGCAATGGTTGGTAAAAACAAAGGATTTATTGCCCTTTGCAGGAAAGTTGAATCATTTTCAAACTTTATGTCCTACCACTGTATTATCCATCAGGAAGCTTTGTGTTGTAAAATACTGCCCTTTGAACATGTTATGAAAATAGTCACAAAGAGAATCAACTCTATTTGAGCAGCTCCATTGCAACACCGACTTTTCAAGGCCCTGTTAGAAGATACTGAAGATAAAGAACACGATCTCATCCTGAATACTGAAGTATGGTGGCTCAGTAAAGGTCTTACAAGATTTGTGAACTTAATTGAAGAAATAAAAACATTTATACATGATAAAAATGAAAATTATGATGAACTAACAGACTCTTGCTGGCTGGTGGATTTGAGTTTTCTTGCTGACACCATGGAAAAATTGGATTCTTTCAATTTGGAGTTGCAGGGAAAAGACAAAAATATAGCTGAAATGATAAGCTCTATAAATGCATTGAAAGCGAGATTGACTTTGTTGATATCACATCTGCATTATCAAGTCTCTCGTGCACTTCCCATATATGAGGAAAATGCTAGGTAACAATGAATTAAACGTATCATTATTTATTGAGACCCTGCAAGTGCTTCAAAAACAGTTTGAAGAGAGATTTCTGCAGTTTACAAATATCGAGCCAATTGTCTCCTGTATCAATCCTTTTACTTGCCAAATAAATGTAATAGAACTAGCCGCACGTATTGCAGACCTTGTTCAGGGGAAAGCAGAAGAACTAGAGTTAGAAATTTTGAACCTTAACAATGATATTTTGCTAAAATCCTTAATATCAGAGGACTTATGGAACATAGTTGACAAAGAAAGGTTCCCATTTTTTAAAAAAGCGGCATATAAAATCACATCGTATTTCGGGTCAACGTATTTATGCGAATCTTTGTTTTCAAACATGAATTTAATAAAATCACGATATAGATCTCCACTTACCGGTGAGCATCTTAATAATTGTTTGCTAACAGGGTTGTCATCATACTCTCCTAATTACAAGGCACTGGCCAATGAAATGCAATGCCAAAGATCACACTGACAGATTGTTTTTTTTTATGTTTTCTTTTGTTTTTTTAAATTTTATTATACATGTGTTTTTTATTTACTTTGTATTACGTTTTGTATATATGTTTCTTTGTGTGTATATAATTTGTACAATAAATTTATTATTTTAAAATTATTTTTATTATCTTTTATTCTTGTTCAATAATAAATATCCTTAGAAATAGCTGGTGCCCGCTGCCCTACCAATATTTTAGAATGCGCCCTAGGGTATAAAAAGGTTGGGAACCCCTGTCCTAGGGCAACAGTCCCCATAAACTGCTAACATCTCTTCCAAAACGGTTTGAGGTGTTTTGCCTTGTTTTGTAAGAAACTTAACGATGGTGCAAAATTCAATTTTATCCATACTTGGGGTTTTCTTCGCTTTTCATGTGCTTCTTCGGTGATATCTGAAAGAACACAGATGCAACTAGGCTGAAATTTGGCACATATACTAATGTCACACAAGCTATGTGCACTGGTACTCCCACCTCCCTGAAAACCCCCATTCTGTGCATTTCAGACCACACCGTGTATAATTAAAGGTAGACCATTAAAAAGGAAAAAAATTTCATGTTCTTTTCCTCCCCAGAATTATCTCTCTGGAAGTTACTTGTTTGTGTAGGAATTGAGATTTTTTTTTTTTTTTTTTTTTACAAAGGGCATAGAATACAATTATGTTAATTACACAGATTTTATCCCTTCTTTTGTCACGGTAAAAGAGTGGACACAATCTGCTTGCTGCTGCCTACAGCTTTTGAACAGTCTCCTACCCTAGTTGGCTTGAATTTTCTCATGGATTGGAAAAGATAACATGGACCAGAATTGTGTTGGCACAAAAT
>PVKE010029956.1:0-19916 GCA_004027555.1 Craseonycteris thonglongyai
CATCATTAGCCCACATACCAGTCATTTTATACTCAAAGATGGCATGGAGTTGTAAAGTGCTTTTATAATACAATATTATTGTCAAAGGCAAGGGTTAACTCTTGTCTTATTTTGACATGGCATGTCCTGAAATAAATGTCAATTCAACATGGCGGATGGGTCATAGTCTTTATTTGGAAAAAGTTGTGATTTCTGACATGGGGATGATTGTCTTCCTATACTGTAGCATTTGATTTTTTTATGTATCTTAAGGCAGTCATAACAAGTTGCACTGCTTTTAATATTGGTATTATTATTTGTCTTGGGTTCTTCAATTGAAGCAGTGAAGTGTGTTCATAGATGAGACTTTTATTTTTAACAAACACAATTTTGCTGGAAAAAATATATAAATAAGACACAAACTAGATCATCTTAAAGCTTTGTTTGACCTTAGAATTCAATCTAGCAGGAGGCTGAATATTTTCTTTCGCTTTAACTGAAACTTATTCATTCATACTGAATAAAAAGTAAAATGAAAACTACCACGTGCCATACGTCCTATTTGCCAATGGGAACCCACCAATGAATAAGACATAGTACTGAGTGTCGCAGAGCATAAATTTGAACTGGAGGGAACAAACACATAGTCTAACAATGATGATATAAGCAAGTGGGAGGGAGGGTTATGGGCCAAGCTCTATTTCTAGACCTGAAGTAATGAGCAGGAGAAATATCTGAGAGTTCAAGTCAGAAAGTGTGCAGTAGCCAGAGAAAGGCAATGAGATAGAAAACAAAGAAGGCAGACAGCTGTTAGGATCAGCAAGTCAGGGGATGTGAGCAGAGTGAGGAGTGGGTGCAGAAGATGTAGGAACGGGGCTAGATGGTGTTCAGCGGCCTGTGCTTCCTTGTAGTTTGCCTTTTTTTTTAAAGAATAGCTTTTTATTATTATTATTGGTTTTGACAGAGACAGAGACAGAGAGATAACTGAACTGGGGGCACTCCCCAGTTCAGCATACGGGTCCGCACGGACCGGGGCCAGGATTCGATCCTCAGTCCTTGGCGCTGCAAAGTGAGCGCTTAACCCACTGAGCCATCCCGGCTTCCCTTAGTTTGCCTTTTATAACCTCCTCTCCCTGAGTGTGGTCTGGACCAAATAACTCACTTCTAGCAAATAGAATATAGCAAAAGTGATGAGATGTCTCTTCTAAGATTAGGTTGCAGAAAAGACTGACTTTCTTCTCAGTGCTCACTCTTGCTCTCTCACTGGCTCACTGGGAGGGAAGTCACCGCCATGTTGTGAGATGCCCTGTGGAGAGACCCCTGTGGCAAAGAATAGAGGTCTCTGGCCAACAGCAAACGAGGACCTGAGGCCCTCAGTCCAACAGCCATGAGGAGTGCATCCTGCCAACAACCACATGAGTGAGTATGGGAGGGGGTCCTTCCTCCCTGTGAGCCTTCAGATAGGACCACAGCCTGGCTGTCACCTTGACGGCGACCTTCTGTGACGCTGAGATGGAGGACCCAGCTTAGCTGCACCCGGATGTCTTGATCTACAGACCTGTGTGACAGTAAATATTCATTGTTTTGAGCTGTTAGACCGTTTGCTACACAGTAGTAAATAATGAGTACGGGGGCCCTCAGAGTTTCAAGCATGAAAGTGAAATAATCAGACCTAATCCTTAACAGTCAAGGTGACTGGCAGTGAGGGGCCTCTGCAGGAACCCCAAGGGGGCAGTGAGGGGCGTTTGAAATCGGCAGTAGCAGAAGGAATAGAAAGAAATGAACGGGAGATCTTGTGAGGTACTCTTGGTGGGACTTGGGTTCCAGGAGGCCAGACGGCCCATTCAACTGGTTCCTCAAACCAATCGCCTTAAGAGATGTCAAGGATTGCTGCTTTTCTCACACTTCCACACTCAACTTCACCTCTCCTTCCTTCCCCCAGGGCTGCTCTCCACACAACAGCAAGACCAGGTCACTCCCCCACTCAAAACCCACCAGTGACTTCTAACTGCACTTAGGATCAAAAGCCAAGTCCTCCCCTGGTCCGTGAGTCCCTGCGTGACCTGGCCTCTGGCCACTCTCTAAGCTGTCCCCACTTGTCCCTGCTCACTCAGCCCCAGCCACTCAGTAGCTTGTTAGCCTCTTCATCTGGAATTCCCTTCCTCAGGTTGCTGTTCGCTCCACTCACTCCTTTATTTAGTCTTTTCAGAAGAGGCTTCCCGATGAGAAGGCATTGAAGCGGACACCCTAAAAAAATAAGACAGCCATGGAACTTGCCACCTCGGCTTAGGGAAGCGGGCCTCCGTCCTTCAGAATCGCGCCACCTGAGACAGCATTAGGCGTGTGAGGTAGCGCGAAAGGTTTCCTGGAAGATGCCAGACTACGTGATGACCAGAGACAACAGGGAACCGTCTCCTTGGAGGTCACTGCCCACGTGCAACGTCTCAGGAACAGTCCCTCCCGCCTGCCACAGCCGCTGTAACTGCCGCAGGCCCCTCCCCTCCTCCCGTGGACTTGATCTCCAGCCAGACCGCAGGTGCTGTTTTCATCACTGACGACAGGGGCGGATGACGGAAGCGCAGGGCGGGGGGGTGCCTTTTGGTCCCAGTGCAAGTGCACCTCATCATCCTGGGGTCTTTGAAACCATGAGTGCTGGACAGAAAAAAAACAAATATAAGTCTTAACAAGAAAGTAAGTGGCATGTAAGTAGGGCTTTGTTGACTGCTATTCATTTAGTAACTATTTTAGCTTCATGTGTTGTGGGTTTGAAGCTGTCATTTATGAAGTTGACCTGCACTGGCCACCTACCCACCATGTGGTCAGGAGCCATGTGAAGCAGCAGTTATTTACTCGGCGGGCCCAGCATGGGCCAGGGCGTGGCCTCTGGGGTGTATCAGTCTACAGGGCCTGCATGGTGGCACCGGAGAGAGGCGGGCTTTCTGGGCTACTTGCCTGGACCTAATGAGAACCACAGCCCCGGAGGGCTCTTCATTGTCTGTCCGATGAAGGGTCTCCACAGCCCTCATCAGTGTCACCCATCCTTCCACTCCCAGCCAGCCTCCCTCTGAGCTCCCGGGAGGCCTCCTGGGGCACTGGCCCCTGCCAGCTGGCAGCAAGCCCACAGCAAGTGTGCTGATCATCTCTTGGCAGTGAGCAGGGCTGTGGTGATGTGCAAGGGTTTGGTGAGTCAACAGTGTGCCCCTGCCCCCAGCCCTATGCCTCATTATTCCCCTTACAGGCCACCCACCATGTCCTAGCAATGCCAGCCCTTCTATTTACACTTTTTCCCTAAAGACAGAATGAAACAGAAGACAAGGAGCTGGAAAAGGGAAGGGGCCAGGTAGTCAGCAGGGAGATGCCATGGGGAGGAGCCATACAGGGTGGGCAGGGGGCTTCAAGGACAAGGACCTTAAGACCTTCAGGGTGGTGGGTGCCACCCCTGCATTGACAGGCATTTCACAGTCCCCCTGGGTCAGACCTGGGAGGGGCTTTATACGCCATCTCACCCAACCTTGGTTTCAAGTCAACAGACGTCCAAAGAGGTTCGATGAAGTGCCCGTGTTCTTAATTAAGCCAGATTTGTTCTGGCCTTAGAGAATGGAAGAGAAAGCTGAGAAAATAGTTACCTTGGACAGAAAGCCTACATTTTAAGGCACTCAACCGTATAATGGCACCTAATCATTTACCTACGATTGGTCTCCGTCTGGTTTCCTGTAGGCCAGGGCTGGGCAAGACATTGATCGCCATCCACCGGGGGACCACCAAGCAATCTTGGGGTGACCGCCTGAATAATAAATAGCTAATGGATCACGACACTTGAAGAAGTCACCCTTGCCCTGAAAAAGTCTGCCCAGCCTGCTGGGGCTGCTTCTGAGAGCCCCTTGTCATGGACCCCCAGGAAGTGCTGGCTCAAGTAGGTGAACAGAGGGGACAAGAAGAGCAGATGAAACCCAAGCAATGAAAAGAATAAATGATGAGCAGAGAGGCAGACACCTCTGGAAACTGCCTACAGTTACTCCCACTGAGAAGTCAAAGCCAAAGTTCCAAGAGCAGTGTGGTCTAGTGGAAAAGCACAGTCGTAAATAATGCTAGCCTTATTAATAACAATATCAACAAACACATGTTCCAAGGCACACTGTTTTGTCACAAAGCCTCTCCATCATGGCCAATGGACTGCTGGCCAGGGCAGGTCGTGGCCACACTCACTCCACCCACCGGCAGTGAGAGAAGTCACACGAAAAGGAGCCTTTCCTATCTAAAGCCCAAGCAATGCTGACAAATTCCATTTCCGAGCCTGCCTTGAATGCAAAACATTTTTCAGTACCTACCTCATGTGCATCAGAATCTCCAGGGGATGTGAGAAACTTGCGAAAAGCATGATTTAAAATTACCATTGATTTTTTTTTAAATCATTACTTCATTTATTTTGAAATTTCAAAATACATCAAGAGGCACAAGATCTTTTAACACTCATCAGGAGAGGGTCCAAGTGTGAAAGGTGGAGAAATGCCACAAACGTGTCTGCGTCTGCTGGGGGCACGCTCCTCACACCGCACGCAGGAGGGGTGAGCTGGAGTTGCTTTTCCTCACCATTCCTCTTTGGAAAGGAACAAAGGGTTCTCCAGCTCTATTAGAAAACTACCTCCATTCTTCTCGTTTTAATTTATTTATTGTTTGAGAGAAGGTAAGAGAGAGACAGAGAAGAGGGAGGGCCCAGAGCAGTCTCCATAATTGTACGTCATCAGTTGTGACGTGGTTTTCATTCCACACAGGTGGATGTGGGGCCACACGGGGTGAGAACCAAACCTGGGGCCTCCCACATGGGAGGTGAGAACCTTCACCACCGAGCCATCCCAGCAGTTACCAGCTGTGCCGCAGTTCAGCATATGGGTTTGCACAGTCCGGGGCCAGGAATCAAACCCCGGACCTTACAATTGCGAGGCAAGCGCCCCACCACTGGGCTATCTATATCTCTGCACCCCCCCATTCACCCTTCTCATTTTATGTGATCCTTGTATTATCTCTATGAGCTGGGCAGGAGCTTAACTTAATGTAGCAACTACTCACTGAAGGCTCCTATGAGTGAGGCAATGCACTCAGCAGACAAGGAAACGGCCCATAACGGTCAAATGACTTGGAGGAGGAGTTAGGGAGGCCCAGAGACAAAAAGGAGCTGGTCTCTGTCACCCAGTTAGTGCTGGAGTCAAGACTTGACTGCAAGTCCCCCAAATCTTCAGAAGCGAGTGTTCCATCACCCCATCTCGCGACCCTTTTGGTTTTCCCCTGCCCTGGAAAGGAAACAGGGACAAGATAGGGAACAAACACGATTGTGCACACATTGATCTGCCAGCTGCGTGCGTGGCCACGGACGGTCTGTAACCAAGGTCTTCTGTTCACTGTACTTGCGTGCACCTTCCTATCTGTGAGTCATCTCCCACCACCCTCCAAGCTCCGCGAATTCCCTTCTCTTTCTCTCCATCTGTGAATGGCCGTAACCACAGTGCTGTGCAAGGTTGCTGGGAGGATCTGTGACACCAGGGGCTTCCCACACCACCCTCTATACCCTCTACTTCCAGGTTGCAAGCCGTCTCTTTGCCCTTATTTCGCATCCAAATCACGTGACATAGAAGTTCCTGACTGCTCGCTGAGGGCCTTTTCCACCGTCCTCGTGTGGGACCAGCCTGCAAGGAGCGGGAGGTTCTCAAAACAAGAGCCATGGGGAATTCTAGCCAGAAACAGAGCTCCCGAGGCCCGGCGCCCCCAGACAAGCCAACTTGGAAAGCAACCGCCATCGAATTAGGCCAAGCATTTCACCCCAAACCCAGATGTGTACTTCTCCGTGAGGTCTGTCTTGAGCGCTTGCGACTGCTTTCGGGGTTTGGGGGTTCCTGCTGGAGCACCAGGATCACGTCCCGGTCGAGCCTCCTGTGTGCACGGCCTTCTTGGCTCTGACACCCGGCCAACGGCTCTCAGCTGTGTCTCACCTGTGCACCAGTGTCCACGTGGTCACCGGGGGCGCCCGGTTCCAGGCAACCGTGCCCCAGGCTTCACAGCTGGGTGGGAACTCAGTGAAGTCCACAGGACGTACGTGGGCACTTTCGAGTTACTAAAATGTACACCTTTAACTGGGGGAAACTCATCCCCACCCACATGTAACGGACTGCTCCCCAGCTTGCTGGTTTGGGGTTCCTTTGCTTTCTTTAAGCCTCTTCACGGTCCCCTGTCTAGGCCTGTTGGGTGGGTTCCCAGTGTAGGTGATCACAAACAGGAAGTCTCCAGGTGTCCGAAAGTGCTCTCACTCCACTGTCTTCTTAGACTCTGCATGAGGAGGCTCCAGATGGCTGTAGGGCAGCGGAACCGTCATGGGAAGAGCACTGGCCAAGTGTTATTTGGGCTCTGATTCCAGCCTGGCCACTTTGTTATGTGGCCTTAGACAAGTGACTTCTCCTCTCTGGGCCTCAGTTTCCTGGAGTGTAGGATCACCAGCTTGTTGGACATGAAATCTGGGTGGCCTGCCCGCTCAGAGTTCATGAGACTCCAGGGGTCCCTGAGGGCTTGGACTGAAGGACCAGAGTAACCTTGGGCAAGACATTTAACATCTCAGCGCCTGCACAACTTGGAAAGAAAGATGATAACATGCCTAGTGCAGGTTCTGTGAGGAGTAAATGAATTCATACACATGAAGTGCTTAGAACAGTGCCTGGCCCGTGGTAATTACTCACTACGTGCTAGTTTGTCCTTCGATTATGTCAACGAGGCTTGTGTTTTCATTCATCTTTGTATCCTCAGCACCTGGTATGGGACGAAAGGTGGGTTGAATTCAAATAATGAGAAGAAACATCTAGCTCTGAACCAAAAAGGGAAGGGGAGGTGCCCCTAATCTGTGGGGTGGCAAAGAGATTCCCTGTCCCCAGCCTGTTGCCGGGTCCGGGTCAGCAGGAGGGTAGGAGTGGATGTGGTGCCAGGCTCCCCTCACTCTCCCCAGGCCCACCCCACTTTGGGAGCCTGAGGAAAACCTGGTCTCCCTGATTCCCGGTCTGTGGTGGCCTCACCCAACCCCTCTCCATCTCAGCCCATCTCAAATGCCCCCACGGCTTCTTTCATCTCCTAGTTCATCTTCAAACTCAACGGAAACAGTAGTCAAAAAAGAAACAGCAGTCATTGGAGCTGCAGAAGGAAAGGGGCAATTAGGGTTTGGGGTTTCTCCCCCTCCTTCTCCAGCTCCTAAACTCACTTCTCATCTTTCTCCTGCCTTTTGAGGGCTGGGCATTGAGCAAACGGACCTGCATTCTCCAGGTACCTGGGGGTGGGGGCCGCCAAGCCCTCCCCCTTCCTTTCAGTAGGACTGGAGGGAGGGAAGCCCGGTGCCTCTCTGCTAATCCGGAGCCCAGCGACTCCGCCAAGCGCCTGGCAGGCTCACCCCTCTCCCAGAAAAAAATTTATTAGCAGAGGTTGTCGAGAGGGCTGGGGTTACTGAGACTTCATTACTCTTACAAAATATACTATGGGACGTTTACTAGTGTCCCGTGAAGTGTGGCCATAAATCAGGGGCTCGGCGGCGCTTGTCAGAAGAAATAAAGAGCGTTTGCTCACGCTCGCCGTGGCCTTGCTGTGGACCCCACCCCTGAGCAGGGCCATGCCACCGGCCACCGCCACGCCACCGGGCACCGCCACGCCACCAGGCACCCTCGGGTCTGGACACGGGTCTGTGTGACTTTCATGTCCTGAATAACAATACCCTCCAATTTCAAATCCACTCGTTGACTCTTCTGGAAATAATATTTCCTGCGCCAATTTTATCCTCCCAACCCTAGGGACCTACAAAACTTCTGTGCAGTGTGATCCTGTTTCTAATATATATATGAAAAAAAAAAAAATTACCCGGAGGTTAACAGTGATTCTCCCTGGGCAAAACAATTATGGGTGATTTTTATTAACTTTATTCTTTCCCGGATTTTCTATACTTTTTTTTTTAATAAATAAGTGGGTGACTTTTATAGTCAGAAAAAATAATGTTACTTCTTTAAAAAAGAAAATTCAAGAGCTAATCATGGGGAAGTATAAGCATGTCTATGCTATTTATAAAAATGTAAAACTATAAACAACTTAAATGTGTAACAATTATTCCACATGACCAGGACAAAACATCACACAGCCACTTAAAATACTAGTTTTGAAGAGATGGGGAAATGCTCACCATTTAATGCTTAGAGGGAAAAAAAAAGGAAAAAACCAGGCCAGTTTTGTATGCCTATGCTGGGTTGTAGTGTATAAAAATTATACGTAAGAATGCCTAGAAAGAATTAGTAGTGTTGTATTAAGGTGTGGGCTTCTGGAGTATTTTCCCTTCTCTGTTTTCCAAATTTTGCACAATGCAGTTATAGTTCTTTTGTAATTAAAAAATGCAAACTGGGTCTGGGGTTCCTGCTCCTCCCCTTCCCCACACCCCGTGGCCCAGTACCACACACGTGTTCTCACCCCACTTTAAAACCTGAGGCCCGGGGTGCCGTGGTGGGTTCAGTTCCGCTGGGACAATCTGAAACAATCAGCTCCACCAGTGAACTTTTTATGGAGTTTCTGACTTTGAAGCTAAGTAATGAGACTTGGCCCCTGACCAGGCCTTGAAATGTTCAAAGTGGCCCCCCGCCCCCATCAATTAGCTAATCCGAGGTAGGCTGGTGGGCAGGCAGGCGGACCACGAGGCCTGGTTTCTGGAGGGCAGGAGAGGTAGGTGTCCCTGCCTGGGGCCAGGCCAGGAGTGCCAGACCCCGGGGCTGGGGGGCTACTTCTGGAGGACCCCCTCCCCCAGCTCATCGGCCTGTGTGCTCCAGCCAGGTCCTCCTGCGTGACATTTCGGGGAGACTCCGGAAAGGGAGGTGGGTGGCGCTCTTTTGGACTTCTTGGGGCTATGATCTGGTCTGAAGAGGAGCGTGACATTTGGAGACTGAGATTTCTGCTTGAAGGAAACAGGCTGGTCTCCAGCACCCCCTGGCTGACCAGGGTGCCCACTGCTGCCGACCAGCTCCCTTTACCTTAGCAGAGGCAAGAGGGGCCTGGGCTGGGCTCTCTT
Organism: Craseonycteris thonglongyai; assembly: GCA_004027555.1. NCBI lineage: Eukaryota > Metazoa > Chordata > Mammalia > Chiroptera > Craseonycteridae > Craseonycteris > Craseonycteris thonglongyai. Next base: position 9,050 of record PVKE010029956.1, read on the forward strand.
CAAAGAAAGTCTCGGGCGTTTTCTAGATGAGGGGGTCCAGAGGAACTATCCCTCGCCCCCCTCACCCCACCCCCCAAAATTTAAAACTAAAATGACCTTCCTAAGTAAAGGGATTCCTCAACCCCAGGAGAGGGGTGTGTTTCTCAAGGTTTGGCTTACAGGGGCGGCTGGCAGTCTTCCTACCTCCTCCTTATTTCTAAGCAGTCACTCTCTCCTGACCTGGTGGGGGTGGGGGCAGGTGAGCCTCTGCCCCCACCCCCATCATTGCCCTTCACTCCACATTTTGAATGGGTCTCACAGCACTTGGAATTTCAGTGGCATTTGGTTTTGATTTTTAAGAAGAGGGGGGAAGAACCCTTTGCCTTGAAGCAATGATTTCTCTTGGCAGCTCTAGGGAGCCTGGCAATGCTGAGACCATTCCTGGCAGCGCTGAGAAGATGAGCTGGTTGGTTGTGCTGTGGTTAGAAGTTTAAAACAGCAAAAAGACAGAGTGAGGGTTTGGGGGACGAGAGCCTGGGCCTGGGGGAGGGGGAGGCGGGTAACAAGACCTCCAGATCTGTTCTCTCTACTGTAAATTACAAGCCTGCTTTTTTTAATTTCCTTTCCCAGAACAATGTTATTCATTCAATTCCAAAGTAAACATGGGGCTTAGATGCTCAACAGTTTGGGAGAACAAACTGCCCTCACTGTGAGGGGCTTTACCTGTCAGGGGCCTGATTAAACCCATATATCTTCATGGCAGCCATCAGCGGCCATAGTGGCCTGGGAAGAAGGACCAGGCAACAGCCCCCTGTCCCCACACAAGTGAGGGCAGACCCGGGATGCCAGCCCTGAGTGTGGGGCTTCCCCTCGCTCCCGGGCCTGGCTACAGTAGGGTGTGTGTTCGGGGCTCTGGCTTCACCCTGAGCCTCTGGGGTAAGGGAGCAGATCAGAGGAAACGCTGAGCCCTGGAGGACACCAGGAAAGGGGGAGGTGGAGGGGAAGGTGGCGTTTGAACAGCCTTCACAGTGATCGATGTGCGGACTATAGCGGACTTGATATGGGGAGAAACGCAGACCTTGGGTAGTAAATCATGCAATCCGATGTCGGTGCTAAGAATATGGAAGCCCATTTCCTTTCTCCTAGGGGAAGGCCGCTTAATTAAGAGATCTTGGGTACTCGGCTTTCCTCATAAATTTTAGAGAGCTGTAAAAGCTTGTGTGTGTGTGTGTGTGTGTGTGTGTGTGTGTGTGCGCGCGCGTGTGCACGCACTTGCACACAAATAACACATTTGGAGCTCTGTTCAGAGTGGTATCACACAGCTGCTCACTTCTTTGTGCCTCAGTTTCCCCACCTTGGGACCCGCAGTAACAGGTTGCCTCTCAGGTACCCACTTGCAGTGTAACTATGAAGGCACTAAGTTGGGAAGCACAAGGCACTCTGATTGCTGAATGCATGGAAGGGGCTGGGCACCCACAGGGAGAGAAGAGAAAAAGGACTTGACCCCATCGCCTGGCTTGGGTGGGAGTGGACACAGAGTCCAGAGCCCAGATCCAGATGACAGTTGCAGATGTCAGGAGCGAAGCTTCCGTCCTTCCAGCCCTCACCCCGGGAATGGTGCCGCCTGTCTGCTAAGCTTTCCTCGGAAACCCGTGGCTGGAATCTTAGGTTTCCTGCTCTCCTCTAAGGAATATTTCATTTCCACAGCACAGTCTGTTTCTCTTCCCCAGGAACTCACCTTCCCTCCTGGCTTAGCTGATGGCGGGTGTCTCAGGGAGCAACTTGTCACCTATCATTTTCCACACAAGTGGGCATGAGCAGTTGGGGAGCTCGAGGGGCCTCCTGGGGAGTCAGGGACACCGGCACTGGGAGGAGAAACAAGTGAGACAGCGGCGACGAAGGAAGGGAAGCAAAAGGAGTCAATCCTAGAACAACGCCCCAGTTGGGGTTTGCTCACGTGGAAAGAACACTCTTGGGTGATGTATTTCCTCCATAGCACCTGCAGCTCTCATGATCTTCAGTCCCACCACATCCCAGAGAACCAACGAGCAAGGCCAGCTCCTTCCCCATGTTGCAGGAGAGTGCGGCCCAGGAATGCTACAGCTGTCTGTCGTCGTCACACCACCAGAGACACAAATCCAGTCCTCCAACCCACTTCCGTCAGTCTCTTGTCACAGGGTGGGCCAGATGCTGTCAACATAACATATAGCTTACAAGGCTTGGGTGGGTGATGTTTTCGGTTCTCATTTCAGGACTGCTCATTAATGGCTCTATAAGACAGCGGGGGGGAAGCCGGGATGGCTCAGCGGGTTAAGCGCTCGCTTTGCAACCCCGAGGACCAAGGATCAAATTCCAGCCCCGGCCCGTGCGGACCCACATGCTGAACTGGGGAGTGCCCCCAGTTCCGTTCTCACCTGGGTGAGACCCTGACCCAGTTCCTGCCCTGTGCAGCCCCGCCCACCTGTGGAATGAAACTATGTGGAAAAACCGATGATGTGCAACTATGGAGACTGTTCTGGGCCCTCCCCCTTCTCTCTGTCTCTGTATCTCGCTCTCTCTCTCTATATATATATATATAGATAGATAGATAGATAGATAGATAGATATCTGTCAAAAACAATAAACAAATCTTTAAAAAATAAAAATAAATAAAAAAGATAGCAGGTGACAAATGTATGGAAGTTACTCTGCCTTCTGTGACTCCAACGGCTTCACATAGGACAAATCCCAGGCAGCAATCACCACTGTCTGGGATGGTTTGGGAGCACACTCCATTCCCAGCAGACCTGCTTAGCTCTTTTAAGCCCTAGGTTCTGTTTTGTAGGGAGGGCATGGAGTGGTTTCCCATGACATTCTGTTTTTGTCCTTCCAGAAAATGGAAACATGCATTTGAGCTACGCAACTAGCACACTGCAGCCCTACCCTGAGCTATACTTATTGAGGAAACAAGATTAAATGCTGGGACCTGCTTTGTTCAGGGGACTCCTTCCTTCCAAGATGATAAAGCAAAGGATACAGAGAATGGGGATTAGAACACCAAAGCGAGGTCTGGTGCTGCAGGAGGAGAGCAGAGAGTTCCAGATATTGTAGCCTGAAGCAAGGTGTCCTCCGGTCAATGCTTCAGTCACAGCAGAGTGGAAACGTTCTTTTTCTTTTTTTTCTACAATAACTATGCATAACTTGTATAATGCATGAAATAAAATGTCTTTTGGTGGAGGGTAGGTGGGAATGCCAGGATAGCTCAGCAGTTGACTGCTTGCCTTGCAATCATGAGGTCTGGGGTTGGATTCCCGGCCCCGGTCCATGCAAACCCATGTGTTGAACTGCAGTGCAACTGGTAACCACTGGGATGGCTTGGTGGTGAAGGTTCTCGTCCCTCATGCAGGAGGCCCTGGTTCAGTTTCCACTCTGCACAGTCCCACATCCACCTGTGTGAAATGAAACCATGTCACAACTAACGATGTACAACTATGGAGACTGCTCTGGTCCCTCCCTCCTTCTCTCTCTCTCTCTCTCTCTCTCTCTCTCTCTCTTTTTCTCTTTCACACACACATTCTTTCAATAAAATTAATTTTTTTTTTTAATTTTTAAAGAAACAAAATATTTTTAAAAGAAGATTCAGGGTGGTAAAGTTCACAATACAACACATAGACGATGTTTTGTAGAATTGTACACCTGGAGCCTATGTAATTTTACTAACTAATGTCACCACAATAAATTTAATTTAAAAAAAAAATTCCTATTTAGGGCACACAGACCACTATTTCTATTCTTTTCCTTGCTCGCAGGTGCATAATAAGGGATGTTAAAGTTGCACAAACTCCATTTCAACAAGCCTTCTGTCAGCCTTACTGCTATAGGGCTCAATGAGCAAACACATGCTGACTGCCTCACAGGTGGTAAGTACCGTGCCATCTCATGGTGACACAAGGGTGAATAAATCGCTCTCCCTGACATCACACAACTTAAAACAAAGCTGTGTGGGTTCTTTATACCCACTACCTCTAGAATGTGCATCAGGTGTGAAGACCCACCCCAAATTCCTTCCTGCTCAATGCAATGTGGTGGGAAGAGCTGTGAACCAGGAATCAGCAGAGAAGGGTTGCAGTCCCGCTGTGTAACTCCGTGTGACTGCGTAAATCCCTCACCTTCTCTGGGCCTCAGTTTCCCCACCTGCACAACAAGGGGTTGGCTTACAAGATTCCTTTCGGCTGTGTAGTCCCGTGATTCGAACCCCCTCTTGCCCAAGTCTGACCCCAGAGTCCCCCACCTCCCAGAGTGTGCTGACTGGGCCTAGGCCCACCCTAATGTCTTCCCACCAACCCTGGCTTGTGTGCACTGGTGACCTGGGTAGTGTGGCTGGATTCCCTGTTGTGATCGCAGTCTGGATCCAGAACGTGTGGCCTTCCCAGAAGGGGAGGGGCGAACCTGTCCTCCTCCCCAGACCTCCTTGCCCTCTCCATCCCATCACACAGAATGAACGTGGTGAAAAGCAGTGTACAAAAGACCCCAAACACTCCCCTGGTGCAGGAAATAGGAATCAAAAGCAGAAGATGGGCCCCCACCTACAACACATAGGTCCTTGCTGAGTTGGGCTACAAAATTTCAACTAGACGTCTTGCCCAGTTCTCTGTCTGGATGAGGCATGGAAGATGTCTGCCTGAGTTGATATACGCCCCCAAAGATTTAACACATTGTCCAGTAGAACGCACGTACTTGCCCGAATTCAGTATATACCTAGAATAGATCAATGGAAACGGAAAGATCTCTGGCCTGGTAAACCTGGCTCGGTTCCCTCTACTGACCACCTAGTAACTTGGAGCACAGCCCTGCCCTTCTCTGGGCCTTTGATTCTTCTTCCACACACTGGGGAGGCCCTTGCATCCCCCCTGCAGGGGTCCCCAAGGCCCTTCCAGCCTGCTGCTGGGACTTACAGAGTAGGTCCCTGCCAGTGTCTGGTGGCACCACTTCCCCAGGGCATGGAGCGGTGGCCCCTCTGGCCTCCAATGTGCTGACCAATCCTTCACCGGGTTGCATGGCGGCATGGGTAAGACCGCTGGCTTCTACTCTGCGTACTTTGGAAGCTGCCTGAAAACCTTTGGAATCACCAGTGGGGTCCCTCCCTTTCTCTGATCCCAACGGAAACAACTTGGCCACATCAAAAGATTTCTGAGGGAGACGGAAGGCTCCACATTTTCTCCGAGGCCCAGCTCCCAGCTGACCTCCCACGTGGCTCAACTTGCCATAGACAGGGTCAGGGTATGCCTTCTGTCCCCACATAATTATGAGCACTGCCTCCTGTCACGCACAAGTGGGACTCCATTTGGAAGATAAATATGTAGGGACCATACCCGTGAGGCAGAGTGGCCTTTTCAGAAACAAGAGTTCGGCTCTCACTACCCCACCTTTGGGGACACAGATCCACCCTCAGCCCGAATGTGAAGAGTATTATCAAGTTAGGGTCTTCTGACACCCCCACCTAATCTGCAGTTGTTTAGCCTGAGGCAGTGTTTCAGACCCCTCCCAGTGATAGGCATCTCCCCTAGGTACCTGTCCTTCCAGAGCAGTGGTTCTCACAGTGTGTTCCACAGACCTGGGAACTTGCTAGAAATTCAGGGTCTCGGGCCCACCCCCAGACCTACTAGATTGCAAACTCAGCAACCTGTATTTGAATGAACCCTCCAGGGCATGCTGATGCCTGCCAGAGATTGAGAACCACTGCCCTCGAACTGTTAGAGCTGCCCCTGAAAGTCCCAAGGCCTGTGCCTCCTCCACTTCCCGTGACAGATGGAGAAGCTGAGGGCCAACAGCGGTGACACTGAATTCTGAATTCCCATAGCATGACGCTGCAGCTCGCCTGGATGGCCTCTGAGCGCCTACGCTTCCGTCCCTCTGGAACTGATGGCAGACCTGTTAGTGGAGCTCACTGTAATCTTAGCAAAGACACTTTCTCTTTTCAGCCTGTGTCCTCGTTGGTACAACTGAGGGATTTGCTTAGATGATCTGTAAGGTCCCTTCCAGGTGTGACATTCTCTGTTCATAAATCCTCCTCCAGATAATGCTCACCTTCATTGGAGCCTCGGGGCTCAGGCCATGACAAGATGATTACAGACATTTCAGAGCTCCTGGTGACCTTCAGCTGCATCTGAGAATCAGCCTCTCAAACTTGAGAGAGGCTTTAGGGCGGGCTTTCTCAACGCCAGCGCTACTGAAATTTTGTACTCATAATTCTCTGTGGAGGGACCGTGCTGTGCACTGTAGGAGGCCTAGCAGCATCCCTGGCCTCCACCCCCTCACCCCAGTGACAACCAAAAATGTTTCCAGGCATTTCCAAATGTGCCCTGGGCGGCAAGTCACTCTGGGTTGACAACCATAGGCTCTCTGGACAGGCGAGCAGTCACAGCACACTTCGCGGCAGCCTTTTGTGTTGAAGGGAACTTCGTGCTGTGGTTCTGTGCCCTGCCCAGCTAGGGGAACAGAGGATCCCAAACCACGGGCTCGAGTAAGTCCTCAGGGCCAGACAGGACATGAAGAAAAGCCCTGGACCCATGTAAGACAACACAGGGGTGCCTGGGCCGGTGCGGGGCAACCTTTGTAAAGGGAGCCACCTCTATGCAGCTGCAGACAGCTGTTCACGTGGACACAGGGTTGTCATGGCTTCCACTTGTTCACAAGAAGTTGAAAATCTGTAATTTTGTGAAGTGTACAAATTTTTTTTTAAATATAGTGTCAACATAAAGCCTTTGGTAAGAGAGACTCTAAAGGAACCGAGTAACTTAATATTCACTTATTGTAAAAGTATCCTATGAAATATGTGCTATGGTCATCCCAATTTTATACTATAAAGAAAATGAGACTCAGAGAGGTTAAATAATTGGCCCAAGGCCACACAGTTAACAGTGGGTGGGGAAGAGCCCTGCACAGGAGGGGTTAAGAACTATAAGCTCTTGTGTTGAATAAAAGGAAACAGCCAAGTTTTCCACCATAATAGTAAATTGGCCCCAAATTAGGCCAATACCCAGTTCTTACTGCTTCTGCGAAGAATTAATAAACCATGACATCTTCTGAAATGGGGGAAGGGAGATGTCAGAAAGCCCTTTACAGACTTGGAGTGGTTCTGCCTTCGCGAGAAAAATGATTATGCCACAAACATGCAGAGAGGGAAGAAAGAGCTGGGGCTGCCGACGCTTGTGCCCACCCCTGGCTCGGCTCGGAAGTGTGCTCACCACCAGGAGACAAGGCCTTGCCATAGCTGGCTCTTGGGCATTCATGGCTGTGGCCTCCCAAAGAGCACTCTGGAATATTTAGGCTGATATTTGGGAGACAGCATGCCAAGTTGTTCCCTCATGCTGCCTATTAGATGGTTAGTTTCCTTTTCCGAGTTAAAGGATTAACTAGAATTATCAGTAATCATGAGCTTCCCCCAAGGACAGGTCAAAGGAAATGAATGGAAACTGCAGCAATAGGGACAGGAATTAGCTCCACAAGAGGAATGCCTGACTGAGAGAATTGCCCCTGGCATTGGTTACAAGGGAGCAGAATTAGATAGAACCCATCACAGAATACAGGCAGAGCTGGAAATCCCTACAGGCCCCGGCTTGGCAAATAAGAGGGGAAAAGGAGGCTGGTTAAATACTTTACCATGGAAAGTTCCAGAAACTTGAAGCTAAAGGGGGCCTCCGAAATATTCCAACCTGGCACCCTTAACCTACAGATGAGAACATTGTGGTCTGGAGTTGGCCAGAGACTTACTAAGGGCTCCCACAGCTAAGTCACAACAAGGTGGAATTCAGGGCCTCGGGCCTAGCCATACAGTCCCAACTTGGAGCTGGTGATGTTCTCTAGAGATGAGACTGCAGACTTCTCAGGTCCTCCGTTCATCAATCAATAGAACTGAGCATTAGCCTTCGCACATCACAGTACAGTCCTGTGCATACATCTGTTCCCCCTCTAGGCTAGATGTCATTGTCTCAAGGATGAGGACCGGACCATCCTCATGTGAAAAGATGATGGGGCGCGCTTCCCACAAGGGGAGCCCCCAGTGCAGTTCCGTCCTGCGCGGCCTCACGTCCACCTGTGTGGAGCGAAACCATGTCAAAACTGATGTACGGCTGTGGAGACTGCTCTAGGTCCTCCCCCTTCTCTCTCTCTCTCTTTGGAGGTGCTGAGGCTTAACTCCTGTGCCTGCAGCCTCTGTAAAGTGCTGAACAAGATACCACTGCACAAGATGTCCCTGCACAAGAACGCATCGTATTGCAGTGAGAAGCCTGAGTCCTGGGAGCTACATCAAATATAGCAAGTGTTCTTTGTTAAATCTGGGTGGTCGGTGTAGGGTCATTCAGTACATTATTCATTCTTTTCTAAAGTATTAATTAAAATTTTCTGTTAGTTTGAACATTTTCATAAAAATAGTCTGAAAAAGTACCGGTAATAGCAACCTTAAGCTTATTTACTTTAAAAAAAGCACAGCTCATGAAGTTTGGTTCTAAAAAAATAGCCACATCGTTCACTCAGCAGATGTCTACTGTTGCTAATGGAATGTTCCTGATGCTTTGGTGAAGTAGACTCAGGCCCCATCCTCAAGGAGCTTGAGGGGACATGAGAACCGGGTGACACTGCCACAAAAGAAGGCCGGTGTGGCTGCAGGGGAGACACGTGGAGAGTGGGTCAGCCCAGGTGCAGCCACTGACCCCATCCTCTTACCAGCACGGCTGGGACTCGCCCCCTGCATGCTCAGTCACACCATAGGCACGTTCGGAGGCCACCAAAGGCTGACTAATGACCAGGGTCCCTCCTGAGGAGAGCTCAGGACCCCTCACCTCCACCTCTCCTCACTTCCTGCTCTGAACTCTTTGCACATATGATCCATGAGGTTTAAGTGAACCAAAGAGGAAAATGAGCCCCAGAGGGCAGCCGGGGGCATGTGCATGTGGAAGGGGAGGTGCAGGGTCATTGCTGTGGGGATTTGTGTTGGAACAATGTTTGTGGTCTGGTGATATGGTTAAGAATGCCACTGCCAGTGGCAGGGCATCCCAAGTCCAGGGTCATGGTTGATGGGCTTATCTATAAGCTCTGGGCTACAGCAAGAAAGCAGGGGGGTGACAGATTTAGTCAGCCAGCACTGGATTCCCATCAGAGCTCTACCAGCTCCTGGCAACGTTTGGAAGTTGCTTAGCCTCACTCTTCCTATAAAATGGGGGTAGCAAGGAGAATCTACCTCATAAGGTTCAGTCAGATGGCTGCCTAACACAGCCTAACTCAGTAAAGGCTTCCTTACCCACTCACTCCTGCCCTTTACAAAGATAGCTGATGAGGTCACGTATGAGGGCTACCCAGAACAAATCCAGCCATTGTCAATATAATGAGAATGGTTACATGGCTGGAGACTTCCTGGACAGCCCTCATATACCCAGAAGAGTGTGAGCATTTGCCCAGTTTAGGGGCTTGCTGGGGGGGGGGAGCTCAGAGTAGACACCAAAACCATCTCCTATAGGTTTTGCTTTGAATCCTGTGTGATAACAACCATTTCTCCTGTGCAGGCACAGTTTTAAGCAAACACCCAGTGAGGCAAGTGGGTGATGCTACCTCCTGAGTTAGTCTGGGTTCCCTAACAGCCTGACCTGGAAGGAGTCAAGCATGCGGAGTGCATTTGGGAGGTGATCCCAGTAGACACAGGCAGGGAGTGGGGCAGTGAGACAGGGCAGGGAAAGGAGCCAAGGAAGGGAGTGTGGACATGCATGTCACCAAAGGGGGCAACTGGGTAGTAATAACAGAGGGCTCAACCCCACAGGGGAATTTGGGGAGACTGTGGAACATAGCCATAGGGGTGAGGGAGCTGGGGTATTTACGGTCCAGCTCGCGTCTGCTGCTGGCTCAGGGACGCTCCTGAGCATGGGAAAGCCAGGAGTGTCCAAGCTGCTGCTCAAGCACGCTGAGAGAGAGCCATCAGGCCCTGGTGTTAGGTATTTGCAGCAGGAAGTGGTGGGATGCTCTTGTGCATATTACAGGAAGAAGGGAAGGGTATGCGTGAGGTATTCATAGCACACGTGTGTCCTTTTCCATGGAATTCCTTCTCACCAGTTATTTTAGCTTGGGTTTTTGGTGTCCTTGGGCCTCTATTTAGATGAAGTTTCTACTTATATTTCCTCCTAGTCTTCTAAAATCTTTTTGCTCTAACTGAGTTTGTAGTATGACCTGCTGAGCCATGTGTAATAGGAATTCAGATGGCAAAATCCTTCAGGGCAGCAACTTTTCCCGTGACTTTGGGCTAGAGTTGTGCCCTCTTTGGCCTTGGCGTCTTCCTCTGTAATATTGAAAGAGTTGCTATGATCACCTCAGAATTTCCCCGCCCTGTGATTTTTATGTTACCTACCCACTATGCATCTCTAACCCCTGGAGCCAAGTAGAGCACATGGCAGGCATTCCCAAAGGTTGGTGACTAAACAGACATACTGCTCTAAGCCAGAGACCTAGTGAAGTCTAGTGGGCAAGATGGCAGCCAGCAGAGGCTGAACAGAGGAGAATTGAGTTCTGGGAAAGAAAATTGAGTGCAGAAATAGCTAAATCAGATCTGTGTGGACAGAGACCCCCCAGGGGTCACAAAATCCTTTCTACTTAGGACTGTACTTAAATCCTTCAGATGAAAACACAGATTACTTTTAAAAACCTACAAAGAACTAGAAAATCCCTGGCCTTCCTGCTGTAAATTAGCAACCATGCTCAGCTATCCTGAAAAGAGAGAGAGAGAGAGAAGAAGAAGAGGAGGAGAGGAGAGGAAAGAAGAAAAGAGGAGAGGAGAAAAAAGGAGAGGACAGAAGAGGAGAAAAGAGGAGAGGATAGGAGAGGAGAAAAGAGGAGAGGAGAGGAGAGGAGAAGAGAAAAGAGGAGA
>PVKE010029957.1:0-19916 GCA_004027555.1 Craseonycteris thonglongyai
GGCCCAGAGCAGTCTCCATAGTTGTATGTCATCAGTTTTCGACATGGTTTTGTTCCACACAGGTGGGCGGGGGCCACGCAGGGTGGGAGCTGGGCTGGGGTTGTCCATCATGGGAGGCATACCCCCTTGAACCAGGGGCTGAACCAGGGGGTGAAAACTGAACTGGGGTGGGGAGGCATATCCTAGTTCAGCATATGGGTCCACACAGGTAGGTCCAGGACTCTATCCTCGGTCCTCAGGACTGCAAAGCAAGTGCCCCACCGCTGAGCCATCCCAGCTTCCCCCAATTTTTATATTTTATTTTCACATTGAAAACCAGTTGGATTTGCTTCAGCCTCAAAGATCATGTTTCTGTAAAATTAAATGAATGCGGCAGCAAGCTGCACTTTTTTTTTTTTTTTCTAAACAGGGAAAGGGACCCTTAGAGTTCAAAGCAGGGGCTATAAAATGACAGTCCTTGAACTACACTCTGACCCAGATGCATGTTCTTCAGCTCAAATACAAGTTGCAGTTTTACTTGCACCCGGAGGATTTGGTACCACTAGGCCCTGACCCCTGCATGATGGTGCTCAGCTAGAGCTCAGCTGACCCCTTAAAAGGATCATTTGCTCCTTGAATCTTCACTGTCCTTGCTCAGCCAACTCACATCAATCTGACTCCATTGGTACTGAATTTGCGACCACCTTCTTTTACCAGGAAGGAAAGAGTGGTCTGAGAGCATCACTTTTCCAAGGCTCCACAATTATGAAGCAGTAGACCCTGACCTGAAGCCTGAGTTCCCCTGTATCTTTCTAGATTGCTGCTCTCCTCTGAGTCTTGTCCTTGCCTGGCCCCAGGGCATCACCACTGTGTACCTCAGAGTGTGGCAGGTGCCCAGATTTTCAGTGTTCTATCTAATGCTCTCCATAGAGATAGACCCTAATGACCCCCCAAGTACTTTGTGAGAGATAATGTTTCTCTCAAAAGAATTAGAAATGACAGACTGGGGACTCTCATTTCCAGTTAGGATATATATAGAAAAGCATAAGACATTGATCGCCCCACCCCAACACCAACTAACACCAACAAGCTACGTAAACTACAAAATCATATTTTTAAAAAGCTATCTGAGAGCTGAGGATACAGGGAAACCTAAATGTACTAAAATCCAGACCGTCCTTAGGTGAGTAGAGCCCTGCAGTTGGTTTCACTTTTGGAGGTGTGCGAGGGGGAGGAACATGCCATAAGTTGGGTGCCAGATCTTTAACAAGCTTTTTAGTGGCCACAAGTGGGCTGACCTGACTGATTGGGACCCCAGAGACTCCCGCTACAGAGTACGTTGCACTTGGCCCCAGGCGTCCCTGAGTGAAGCGGGGCGGAGCGGGAGAGCTGAGTGGAATCGATCTGCCACACTCAGACCTTCCTCCAGGGCAGAGCACGGAGGGGACAGGAGCCCAGGGAGGAAAGTGCAGACAGACAGGGGTGGGACTGAAGAGTGAAAGAGAAGCCCTGCAGCGCAAAATGTTGACAGCCAGGTTAGAAAGCCAGAGAGCTCTCTGGAGTCTCCTAGGTGCTAAGATCTCAAGCTCTGCTGAAGGGCAAGTCCTGAGAGCACTCAGACATTTGAAGCCAGTGGCAAGCAACATCTAAAAAGTTGTAACCAAGTTGCAGCACAAACTAACCTCCCTCAGACATTATATTGGTCTTTTACCCATGAGTTTAATCCTGGAGCTCAGAGGCACAAAAGGATCAGCTGGAACCAAATCTACCCCCTTCCCTGCCAGTTGTGCTTCAAGCAGGCCAGATTATTGCTGGCAAGAGCCACACCTCACTCCATAATTAATGTCCACTTTAGCTTGTGTTCATTCTGGGGATGCTGTACGCTTTTGTACTCCATGTAAGGTAAAGGCCAATCAATAAGAGAGAGAGTGCTTCTCTTTGGCAGAGTATTCAAGACGGGCAGAACGAAGACATAATTACTTGACCTCACCTAATTTATTATAAAAGCTTCTTCAGAGAATTGTTAACTCTTAAAAAAGAATTCAACTAGTCACTTTTTTTTTTTACTTCTAAATGTCTCATTAGAGACACTATTAACCTTAGCATAACAATTACTGATGCAAGATTTAAAAGCTAGAAAATCATTATTTTCCATTGCCCAACAGAATTTTTGCCAAAAACAAATGTCCAGTGGGAGACTCAAGGGAACAAAAAGAAGCATTTCTACTTAATTGCTCTTAGCGTGTTCCTGAAATCGTGATCGTTAAATGGCTTCTTCCTCAGTGAGTGAGGGTCACAGGAGATTCTAGTGTTACTGAGTCTCCGCCTTTCCCCCATTGGTTTCAGACCCCATTCTCTCTCTGAACATTTACAATAAACCTTTCTCTGTGTGTGACTTTTCAGGCTAAATCTTTTAATTTCTTACCATTGGAAATTTGTGGTCAAATCCAAAGCAAACAATACCAATATGAGGACTTTTATTTCAAAGATGGTTCTTTGCTTTGCTGTAAATATCTCAGTGTTTTCTGACATTTCCCCAACATCGTAATTCTGATGTGAGTCACATGCAGGACTAGCAAGGGAACAAATACTGTTCTGGGTGGGAAGAGCATATTCTGTGCCAGGCTCTAGTCCAACTGCTTTACGTCTCTAAATATTCACTCTTTACGCCTATTCTTGGAGGTAGGTACTATTTTTAATTTCATTTTATGGAATCGAAGAGACATAGCTTTACTTGGTCTTTATTCCTGTGTTCGGTTCCTAGATCAGGGTGCAGCAAACATTTTCTATACTAGGCTAGTTGGTAAACATTTTGCATTTTGCAGGCCATATGGTCTCTGTTGCCATGACTCAGGTTTGCCCTGGTAGCCTGACAGTATCTATAGCCAGTATGAGAATAAATGGGTGGGGCTGTGTACCAATGAAACTTTACTGATCTGTGACTTGAATGTCATAGAATTTTCATGGGTCAAAAGCTGTTATTCTTCATTTGTTTTAAATGTTTGAAAAAGAAAAATGCATTCTCAGCTTGAGGGCTGAGCAAAACCAGGAGGTGGTTGGGATTTAGCCCGCAGGCTGTAGCTTGGGGAACTCTGACCTAGATTCAAATTGTGATATCACTTTTCTCTACGTGGGTTCTAAAGAGTCGTCAGTCACCTTGGGTGGATGGCCTCGCCATTGATGAGACACAGTGTTTAGGATGTGAAGACGGCTTTCTGTGAGAAGCAGTATTGACGTGCTCTGCCATGGTTTGAAGGAGAGCCGGCAGATGGCCCCTGACCAACCACATCTGGTTGGCTGTGAGGGTGTGCAGGTGCTGAGAAGCCTGTGGAAACCGGGCAGACTTGGCTTTGCACTTACTAGCAGGGTAACCTTGAGCAAGTTACTTTTCATCTGGAGTGTCAGAATTCTCATCTATAAAGTGAGGATAAGAATTCCTCCTTTATGACTATTAAGTGAGAAAAGATGTAGTTTGGCAATAAATAATTATAAGTTGCTTGGAATGGTAGTGTTTAGTAGAAGATAGCTCTTTGTGTGTATTTACTATATTCCTGATCAATTCTGTTTAGTTCAGTGGTGCTTTCAGATTGCATAATATTTCACCCAATAATTCTTTTATTAATAAGGCAGAAATTGTTTCTTTTTATCATTGCAAAATATATAATACTATATATATGAATATATAAAAGACTATATAGGAGTATATGTATAATTTAAAGAAGAGCTGAAGAAAACAGCCGTGGCTGCCTAACTCTATTTATGACTTGAAATATCACCAGATGCTCTGAAGTTTCCCATGTGTCCCTTTCAGCTCCCCTCCCTCCCTTCTCTGCACTATTATAAAATTTGAGGTATTTATTCTCTGCTTTTGCTTTTATAGCTGTACTTCATATGGATCACTAAATAATGCATTGCTTTGTTTTTGCCTACTTTTTTACATTCATGTACATCAAATCATACTCTATTCTTGTATCTCACTTTCCCCCCACATTAATGCATAGAGCCGTAGGTCTTCATTTTTGCTTCTGTATAATTAATTTTCTATCATGAGTATGTCACATTGTATGTGTCCATTCTCCTATTGATGTCCACTTAGATTGTTTCTAGGTTTTTTGCTATTTTGGCTTCTTGAATAGTTCTCTTGGGGCTACATGTACAGGAGTCCTTCATCTAGGTGCAAACCTGGGTGTGGAATTTGCTGGGTCATAGAATTCCCACAACGTTAGCTTTTCTAGGGCATGGTAGCTTGTTTGTCAGGGATTGCTCCTGCTTAACATCCACACCAAACAATATGGTCAGGGTTTCAAGTGCTTTATGTCCCCTCTTCTTTCTTTTCCTTAAAAAAAACTCTTTAAAAGTTGAAGTATAACACAGATTCTGAAAAATGGGCAAAACCTAAGTGTAAGTAAAGCTCAATGAGATATTACAGAGCGAGCATACACATATATAACCACCACCCAGGCCAACGAGAGAATTGGTAACACCTCAGAAGCATAATTGGTAACACCCATTATGCTCTTCCACTCTTTACCTTCTCTGTCTTCCCCAGATGTAATCACATCTCTGACTTTTAACACATTAGTTTTGTTTTGCTCATTTTAAAAGCCATATAAATATAATTCATTCAGTGTGTATTTATTTGCATTTGGCCTCTTTTGTTCAGTTTAAATTTTGTGATAGTCACCTATCTGGTGTGTAGCTTTAATTTATTTTCATGGCTGGATAATATTCCATTAAATTTTTTTTCAATTACAGTTGATATTCAGTATTATTTTGTATTAATTTTAGGTATATAGCATAATGGTTAGACATTTCTATAATTTAGTAAGTGATCCCCCTGCCTAGTTTAGTATCTACCTGGTACTATACATAGTTACTATAATATTGACCATATTCTCTATGCTGTATGTTACATCCCCATGGTTACTCATATTTTGTACCTACCAATTTGTACTTTCTAATCTCTTCATCTTTTTCACCCAGCCCCCACCCCCCCAACTATCTCCCATAAATCACCCCAATAAATGTTATAATCCATTTCAGATCCATTTAACTGTTGTTAGACAATCGAAGTTGTTTTGTATTTATTGCTATTAAAAATGACACTACTATGAAATTCGATTTATTTCTTGGTGCAACATGAATGACTCTGTTGCATATATAAGTGTGAATGGGATTACTGTAATATGGGGTAAACATGTTCAACTTCAATAGATAATTCCAATTTTCCATATTGCTCTTCCACTAGCAGTGGACGAGTATGAGAGTTGCTTTTGTAGCACATCCTTATAGGTGCTTAGTATCGTGTTTAACATTTTAGCTATCAGATAGATGTGCACATAATTTCTTGTAGTTTTCATTTGCATTTTCCTGGCCATAAAGAGGTTAAGTACACTTCCATGTGATGGTTGGCTATTTGGATATCTTACTTATGTGCTTGTTTAAGTCTTTTGCTGATTTTTCTTCTGGGCTATCTTTAAAATTTTTTTACTGTTGTTTATCGATGTATAGGATTAAAAGATACTCTACACAAGATTCCTTTTTATAACTGTACATGTTGCTGAAGTCTTTCCCCGTCAGGGGCTTGCCTTTACACCCTGGCTGACACCTCCTGATGAACGGCCGTCTTTGAGTTTAATGTGTCCCTGCAGCTGTGTAGTATTGCCCTGCTGCTACCTGGGATTTTTGTTTGCGATTAGCAATCAGATGCCCATCAGATTTACAAAGAACAGGGAAGTGGTCAGAAAGAGACCACCTAGCAAGCAAAACTTACTTTCCAACATGAAGTTCGAGTTACAACTTTTCACAATTAGCTTGTTCCCCAGACTGACTAGAAAAGAAGGGCCTGCTTTAACCAAACTTTAATTAGAAAAGTAAGCAATGTGTGGCTTATACCAAGGTGCTGGCTGCCCACCGAGGAGAATGGCCAGCTGTCTGGAGCAGGGGAGTTCTTATTAGTGCGGGCAGGGGGAGGGCCTTCCCTGCCAAGTGGGAGGCGTATCCTGGAGCAGAGCTAATGGCCCGTGGCTGTGGGAGGCACTGGCTGCATAAGCTCTGGGTCTGGTTCAGTTTGCCCTCAGTGAAAGTCACAAGGTTGAAGCTTTGCTTTGAGGGCCACCAGGGTGGGGTTTCTGTTCAGTGACATGCTGGATAGCTCAGCTTTGTGCTTTGTCCCTAGTCAGGGGGGCAAGGTGAGTGTACAAGTGAGTGAGAGAGAGGGAGAGATTGTGTATGTTTTGGGGAAGGGGGAAAAGGCCCAGTATTTATAACAGGTTCAACACTTATCTTTATTTTCTGGTGTAAGGTAAAATATTACTTTAAGAGTTTATAAGGGGATATGGAAAGAGAAATACCCATATATAGTGAGAAAACTTAAAAAACATTCTTCTCTCCATCCCCATCAATATAGTCCATGATTTTCTTGAACCTATTGTAACTTTATCAAGGAGAACAATAATTATTATGACTGTGACTTGGAAAAAAAATCAAAGTAATGGTCAAAGAAAAATAGTTGTTGGCTTGAAAGGGCCCATACAGTACTGATTAGGATGAATAGAGATGTCCCCTTTCTATATCAGTGGCATTTCAGAACGCTGAGACTAAAGAGAAAACCTTGAAAGGCTTTAGAAAGACTTTATTTTCCTAAAGCAGAGGTCTGAGTTAATCCCTCAGGAATCTACTCTGTAAAGGGTGGATTTAAAGATTCTCTCTTCTATTAAAAGGAAAAGGTAGCATATATGGCTACCTTCCCATCCTTCTCCAAGTCTCTGTGAATAATAGAAAAAAGCATTAGAAAGCAAATACGGGAAAGAATGCCATCTCTGGAGCAGAAATCCAGGCAAACACATATATAGGATAGGAGTGGTTCCGGGTGCTTCAGGCAACAAATACACAGGCTGGCCATCGTGCTGAGTGGGCAGCTGCATCTGGAGCAGCTGGACAGCTTCGTCCCTTTCCTCTGGGTCCAGGCCTGTGTGTGGGCAAGACCCAGAAGGAACTAGAGCCTGCAGCCTGAAATGAAGTTACTGACATACACTCTCTCCACATGGCATGCCTTGTTCTCTGCTACAACCTCTGGAGGCTACTGCATTACATAACATCAGCTACAAAGATGAGCAGCCAACCCAAAATCACCACTTAAGGACATGTCAATTCATTAAATGAGAAACTGACTCAGCAAACCACAGGACCATCACCAAGAAAGAAGCATTAATGATGCAAACAGGACTGGACTTTAAAAGAAACAAAGTGGATACCCTCGAAGACATAAGAAGAATTTCTTTATTCTTAAAAATTAAAAAGAAAATATTTATTTTTATTGTGTTTGACAGAGAGAGAGAGAGAGAGAGAGAGAGAAAGAGAGAGAGAAGGGGAGGGCCCAGCGCAGTCTCCATA
Source organism: Craseonycteris thonglongyai (assembly GCA_004027555.1). NCBI lineage: Eukaryota > Metazoa > Chordata > Mammalia > Chiroptera > Craseonycteridae > Craseonycteris > Craseonycteris thonglongyai. The sequence goes on from PVKE010029957.1 coordinate 7,375, forward strand.
GTTGTACAGCATCAGTTTTTAACATAGTTTTACTCCACAGGTGGGTGTGGGTCTGCACAGGGCAGGAACCAGGCTGGAGGCCTCCTGCATGGGAGGCAACCCCCTGAGAACTGGGGGCCTCCTGCATGGGAAGCAACCCCCTGAGAACTGGGGGCCTCCTGCATGGAAGACAACCCCCTGAGAACTAGGGGCCTCCTGTGTAGAAGGCAACCCCCTGAGAACTGGGGGCCTCCTGTGTGGGAAGCATGCCCAGGGTGGGAGCCGGACCGGGGGCCTCCCACAAGGGAGGCTCGCCCCAGCGATAACTGGGGGCCACATCCCACTTTAGCATATGGGTCTTCATGGGCTGGGACATGATCCTCTAACCCCAGGGCTGCAAGACAGATGTTCAACCCACTGAGCCATCCTGGTTTTCTCAAGAATTTATATTGTAAAATATTGTACAGTTATTTCAAAAGCCCCAAACAGGTGTACCTTGAAGATGTTGCAGGTTCGGTTCCAGACCACTGCAGTAAAGCTAGTCACCCAAATTTGGAAGGTCCCCAGTACATATTAAAGTTATGTTTACACTATAATGTCTCTTCATTGTACGGTAGCATGTCTAAAAATGTACATACCTTAATGGAAAATACTTTATTGCTAAAACATGCTTGCCATCATCTGAGCCTTCAGTGAATCATAATCTTTTTGCTGTTGGAGAGTTAGTTGATGACTGTTGACTGATCAGGTTGGTAGTTGCTGAAGGTTATGGAGGCTATGACAATTTCTTTTTTTTTATTTTAAAGATTTATTTTTTATTGTTTTTGACACAGAGAGAGATACAGAGACAGAGATAGAGAGAAGGGGGAGGGCCCAGAACAGTCTCCATAGTTGCACATCATTGGTTTTTCCACATAGTTTCATTCCACAGGTGGGCGCGGGGCTGCACAGGGCAGGAACTGGGCTGGGCTCTCACCCTGGTGAGAACTGAACTGGGGGCACTCCCCAGTTCAGCATATGGGTCCGCACGGGCTGGGGCCGGGATTCAATCCTCGGTCCCCGGGGCTGCAAAGTGAGTGCTTAACCCACTGAGCCGTCCTGGCTTCTCCCGTTTTTCTTTTTTTTTTTTATTAATTGTTAAATTTATTGGCGTAACATTGGTTGGTAAAAGTTATATAGGTTCCAGGTGTTCAGTTCTACATTGCATCATCTATGAATTGCATTATGTTCTCACCACCCTGAGTTGGTTCTCTTTCCATCGATTTAAGATAACAATGATGTTTGCTATATCAGTTGACTCATTTGAATGCTTAGAAGCCGTTGTAAGGTTATTAATTGGCATAATTTCAATATTGTTGTGTCTCAGCACGTAGAGAGACCTGAAGAGAGGGAGAGAGATGGGGGATTGGCCATTCGGTGGAGCAGTCAGAACACACACAGTATTAAGTTTACCTTCTTAAATCTGTCTGGTTCATGGTGCCTCAAGACAATTCCAGTAGTAACATCAGAGAGCACTGATCACAGACAACAATAAAACAATAACAAATACGATAATCATGAAAAGTTATGAAATATTGCGAGAGTTAACAAAATGTGACAGAGGCACGAAGTGAGCAAATGCTATTGGAAATGTGACTCCAATGGACTTTCTCATGCAGGGTTGCCAAAACCTTCAATGTGTAAAAAATGCAGTATCTGTGAAGTGCTATAAAGTGGAGCACAGTGACTTGAGGTATACCTGTAGATATTACATTGAAAATGACATATGTAATGGGCATGAAAACTCGCAAATAAGATGAAAAGTAGGATGCACACAGCTGAAGAATAAATTAGCAAGCTAGAAGTTTGAATTAAGTTTCAAATAATTCCAAATGTACTACACAAATACAGAAATTTAAAGAATGAAACAAAGGTGAAAAGACATGGAGGATAGACATAGGAGTTTCAAAAATCTATTTACTAGGAGGGCCTCTCAAAGGAGAGAAGAGAGAGTGGTTGGGAGTAAGAAAGGTTGGGAAGGGAAGTGAAGAATCAAAGAAACAGCTAATGAAAGATATGAGTTGTTGGATGAAAATGATGAAGAAATGAAGATGCTCCTTAGACATAGAGTGAAATTTCAGTCCACTCAGGGTGAAGGGAAGATGTCAGAAGGCTTTAGGGGAAGGTCAGGAGCGGGATACTTTTTGTTTAGAGATGATGACTCTTAGCTGTCTTCAGGGGATAGTGGAGGAAGTCTGTCTTTGGGGAGAAGCTTAGATGGAAATAGATTTAATATTGCAATGTAAGTTTACCTTTTGAAAATAAAAGTTAATTCCTATTGCTTTCCTTAGCAAACTCTCTTGGTTGTCAGGGTTCTATATTCATTCTCAGGAAATGAGAGTCTTTGAAATGCTGCACAGTCCTGGTTTGGAAGTTTACCCCAACAGGGCTTTTCACAGCCATCTATATTTGTAGCCACCCTCTGCCCCCCCCCCACCCCCCCGCAGAGGCCAGAACCTTGTTTACCACCCTGGAGGACAGTGCTAGTGCCAGTGGCTGAGGCTTCCTTTCAAAATCCAGGGCTTTCCAATGGCATGGTCAACAGTTCTTTCTACCCAGATGGCTCTGCTTAGGCTTGTTGATGGGGTAACATGATTGCTGACTTTCTACCCTGAGCAAGAGGGAATGTGATTTACCCTAGAATATAGATCTTTTAAAATAAGTTGGAAGGAACAAATGCTAAGTTTTATTTCATATTAACGTTGCATTTCCAAGGGCCTAGTCGTTGGTAACTTGATAACCTTGATTAACTGTACAGGTCACTGGAGTCGTCCGAGTGCTTGTGGGTTTGTTATGGAACAATTAGCCAGGGAACAGAAGCTCAGGTTCTTGGCAAAGGGCTCCTCGTGGTGAGGAATAATGATCAGTCTTATTGACGACTATTTGTGTAGGGATTTCTCTCTTTAGGATATCACGTTTTATTGAATGAAGGGACACATGTTTCTGCTATTTTTCATATTAACTTCCCTACCTTTTCTTCTGTCATTTTAGAGGTCAGAGCCCACCGGTTGCTGAATTTAACTTACTCCTGAAAGCTCACACTTTGGAAACCTATGGGGTGGATCCCCACCCATGCAAGGTAACTGCCCCTCACAGTAGGTCCACCGTCAGCAATTGTTCTTCCCCAAAAGAGCTGACTGGTGTGTACTCCTGGCAGATCCCCCCTAGGGCATTTTGACAGCCTGCCCCATGGCCCCTAATTGGAAGGGACAACAGTGGGCTGCAGTAACATGTTTTGATAGTTGATTTTCTTCATTGGAATCTACCAATTGCTTGCTAATTGCTATGTAAGAACCACATATTCCTAAGTTAATAGACCTGGATTCATTCATCCATCAAGTGGGTCATTTTATCCTTGAAAATGACAGGATCCTAACATTTATTTACAGGCCATTTCCAACAAGAATGTAGTCTTAAAAAATGGAAAAGTGGAAGAAAGATGTAAAATTATATTGTGACATTAAGAGTATTTGTTTTTCTTTCTCCTTTACTCATATTATTTGACAGTATTATTCTCAAGCTTGAACCCCGGACCATGTGTATCAGAATCACCTGGGCCCCACCCCAGAGCTACTGATTCAGAATCGCTGGGGTGGGGGTGGGGGGAGCTGGCCAATCAGCCTTTTAAACAAGTCTCCAAGGTGATGCTCATGCACTCATTTTCCAGAAATGTTTTTTATCAAACGTTTTCTCCTTTCCGTATCTCAAACTAACTGCACGTTTACCAGACACTGACCCGAATCCTGAATGAAGCATTTATATCAGCCAGGCTTCTATAGGTCATTTTTGAGACATACTGGAACATCCCATTACTCAGATAGGACCACATAGCAGTATTTGGTCAAGTATCAATCCTGTAGCTCTCAGCTCACGCTCCTCATCGCAGGCACGTGGACAGCTTCTGAAACTGCCTTGTTCCATCAGGATCTGTTGGGGATGCAAACCAGGCTCTCCAGATGATTCCAACATATAGTCGAGGCCCAGAGCCATTGGCCACACTGGCTCATGCATCTTGTGATCTGCCCACACACCTATTTTAGAATATTTGCCGGATACCTCTTCTGAGTCATGGTATAAATCAGATTATTCCATTTTCTGATTTAGATTTTTATCCACAAATGTGAGCCTCTCTGTTTATTTTATTTTAATTTAATTTTTTGCTAGGAGGCTGACTAGATTTTTGTTGGTGTTCCTTTGACTTTACTTAATGCTTATTTTTCCTGGTTGAGGCTAGAAGCAAAGTAGGACATATTTTTATATTGACGTTGCCAGAAATCTTGTGTGGGATTGAATCAAGCTAGATTAGATGCATAGGCCTTTGGTTTAATGGCATCTTTGGTTTCAGGGCTAATGACAACCAAGAACAGTTTGTTCACATTATAGGGTGGATCTGAAAACTCAGGTGGCCCCAGAAGACACTTGGACATGCATATAATGGTGTGGGACTAATCGGTACTTTCCCAGGAGGTTCATGGACAGGAAAGGTCTGTTCGAAGGAAAAGGCTGCATATTCCTGGACCTTGCCCAGAACTTAGAAGTACTCTGCTTGGGAGTCCCATCTCAGAAACTCTGTTTATTTCTGCAGTCGTTAGAATTAATCTGAAATTAACCCTGGGTAAGGATGAATAAGCCTACCACTTATCTATTTTATATGCCTCAAGCCAAATACATTTTTATTTCTATTTTTTGCAGGATTCGACAGGCACAACAACATTTTTGGGATTCACTGCTACAGGCTTTGTGGTATTCCAGGGAAATAAGAGAATCCATTTGATAAAATGGTGAGTACTTCTTTGGAAAACTAGCTTACCATTTTTCATAATTTGTTTTTCTTTCCCCACGTTTGACTTCTTTTTTTGGCGGGGGTGGGGGGAGAGGGGGAAATGTCAGATAGAATGCCTAGTATCCAGTTCTTTGCCTCATTACAAAGGGACTCATTATCTATAAATGAAACCCAATCTAGGTTTCCTTGTCTTAGTTAGGGAATCAGATTTGTCATGCTGAGGGTTTGACACTCAGGAAAGCTGGGGTGTGGCCCGAATTCAGGGTCTCTGCCTCCAAATAGGAGGTGGCAATGTCTTCTATTGTGACTAGAGGGGTGAGCACAGCAGGTGAGGGTGGGTAAAGGTCCAAGTTCCCTTGAACAACTCAGGACCCATTCCTTCCCATTCAATTTCTGTCACTCTACTTTGCTGAATCCTTGTTGCAGACTTACCTTTTGTTATATGGTGTATCAGTGAAGATACTTTTGGTCGAAATAACAGTAATATGTGCTCACTGTGGCTCATAAATGAGGACTGATTCAGGTAGCAAAAGTTCCTGAGGTTGGGCGGTTCCATGATCCTTTAACATAACTACCTGACAACACTGTGAAGGACTCGGGTCTCTCCATTTTCTTTTCTGCCATTCTAGGGTGGTGACTTTTGTTTTCAGACTTGTGCTCATAAAGTGGTCATGAGTGCAACTCTGGCCGTCACATCTGAGGCTGGAGGAGAGCAGCCCTTCCATGTGTCTGCTAGTAAAACAAGGATGACTCTGTCAGCAGCCCTGTTGGAAGCTTCCTGCGTATCTAATTGGGCAGGATTGGGTCACATGTGCCTGCTTAAAGCAATCTCTCTGAGAAGAATGGGAAGGGCTTGACTGGGTTGGTTGAACCGAGATCTGTCCTCTTGGGACTGGGAACAGCATGATCTGCATGAACACATGACCCTGAGGTAGAATAAAGGAAGGAATTGGGAGGATGGAGTGGGGTAGGTGACCAGCAGAACCTACATGTCCAATCAAGGAGAAAATGGTTTTGGTAATGCATGAAGAGACATATGTGATGGAATACTGTAAAGGCTTAATCTTGTTCATTCATATCTCAGTTTGATTCGGTTTCCTCTCTGATGGCCCTTGACAGGTTAACACCTCTGTTGTGTCTCATTGGGTGATGGGTTCACTCCTTTGGCCTAAGCTTTTGGGTCTGAAGTACTTCTTGATGGGCCAGTGGGTGTTCATTTTCAGTCCTGGGTTAGAAAAGGTCTCTTGCACTTATCTGAACTTTACTTCCATGTTTCTGTAGCTTCAGGATTTCTTCCAGCACCTCTTTATCAAGTAGCCCTGCCTACCTGCTTAGCAATTTCCTCTTAGCAGGCTCCTTCCTTTCAAACATTCTCTACTAGATTAGCATTAGTCAGCTCATGTCCACACCTCTCCCCACACCTTCTGCTCTATTTTTATGATCCAGCTCTCTCTTTCTAAGTTGTCCAGTTCCTCAAAATATCTTCTTTGCTTTCTCTATCATTGCCTTTTACTAATCATACTTTCAACTCCCCTCTGTGCCCATTTGTTTTCTTCTTCCCCAATTAGCATTCTCAAGACTCTTATTTGCCTTTAGTGAATCACTTCTCTGAGACTCAGTGTACTCATCCATAAAATGGGGATTAATTATATCTGACTGCCTTATAGGGAGGAAAGGAGATGGGAGAGAAACAAATGAAACAATGTGTATGAGAGTGGTGTGATTTGTGAACTGTGATGTTAGATACATATGACATGGTGGTGTTGACCAGTATTAGTAGCACTTTGTAAAGAAGTTCCAGTGTTAATCTCCCTTCAGTCAATTCCAGAATAAACTCCCTAGGGATTCCTATTGTCATTGGAGAGCATGGGTAATTTGGGGACTTTGCCTGTCCTGTCCTGTCAAAAAAGCTTGGCAGTCCTGTAGGGTTTTATATCCTCACTTTTTGGATTGCCCAGGCGCTGGAGTAGTTAGTTTAGAACTGGACATGTCTCAGTTACAGATTAATTGCAAGTCTCTCCCCTCTTTGAGCCTCCATTTCTTAATGTGGACATGAGAGAGTTGAGATGGATAATCTGGCCATTTTGAGGGGGTTGGGTTCTACATCGTGGTGTTCTTGGTAGAGTGCTGATGACATCCTCATCCTCCGCAGCCACTACTTAGGCATATGTATATCTAACAGATATGTGCATGTTACTAAAGTACATTTTCCTCTCACATTAATCCTAACTTTTTTTTTTGAACATCCATTGAGCTTTGTGACTCTTGCAAATTCTCTACCTAAATTAAAACAGCTTATTGTGACCTTACTGTTCTTTTTCCTCTAGGAAAAAGCACAGCGGCACACATCACTATCCTAGGAATTAGATTAAAGGAATAAAAACCGAATTCTCTCCTCTATGTACACATATTCTCTCGCCAAGAGGGTGACCTAGGGTTTATATTTCAGGGAGATTTTAATTGAGTGTTTTCTTTAGATGAAACCTAACGTCATTCTTTTGACTATACTTTGTCCTTCAGTAAGTTGTCCTGATAATTCTGCACATCTCAATATATAATAAAATATTCTTCTGTAAATAGGGAGAGCAGGAATGAAAATTTTGCAGTGTGGTGTGTGCTTCTTGGAGATGGATGTGAAAGGAGGATGGAACAGATATTGTGAATCCTTGTCATTTCATTAACTGAACTGAAATAACTACATGCTTCCTGCCTTACCAAATGGGCTGTCCAATTAATGTTGTTTTGGTCATTAATGTTCATGAAACCCCTAGAGATCCTTGGAAGAAAGGTGCAGCTTCACTGTAAAAGAAGGGAATAATTCTGAGCTGCCTGCGGATCCTCTCTTGGGAAGAAAATTGTTGTGTAATTCACTTGAGGGCTTCTCGCTGCTCATTAGGCCTTCACGGATGATAAGATAATACCTTGTTTTGTTGTAGTCTGCTTGGCATTTGTAGTCGGCGGATCCCTATGGGAAAGCCAGCTACCTTCGTTAATTGCCACTTTATTTTTTCCTCTCACTCAAAGAGATTTTATTTTCTTAGGCTGGATGTCTGCAAATTGAAGTTTGAAGGGAAGACATTTTATGTGATTGGCACCCAGAAGGAGGTCAGATACTGTGTTTCTAACTATCTTTTAGTGTGTATGTGTGTGTGTATGTGTGTGTACATGCATGCATGTGCATGAGAGAGATTCAAGTATAAAATGTGCCTTTAGCTTTGTAACCCCAAAAGACCATGACTTTAAAGTTTATGGTGATATGGAAGCTATATCTTGAGAGCATTCTAGAGGTAAACAAATAAACACTGGGTGTGCACATTTAAGAATAAAATCAGTTACCAGTGATGACTGTATATCCCTATAGGAAACATACATTGGCATGTATTTGAGAAATAGAAAGTGGGACCTTCCTCTACCTTTGTAATTTGTAAAAATACAGATATATGAAACAAGTAAGGAATACTTACAAAGCTAGATGTCAGTGTTGGTTAGAGTTCTGTAAACAGAGTCTATAAGGTCAAGAATCTTAAATTAAGGAATTATCAGGTATAGGTTGAGTTCACTGGGGAATGCATTTGGGAGGTGGCTATTGCTGCAACTGTGAGCCCCAGAGGTAGGTCTGGAAAGTTGTAGATTTTCCTGATCCTAGTTTTCAGTTCAAGCACTAGTTATTCAAAGTTGGCAACTAAGTCTTTAACCCAAGTCTGATTGAGAGGTAGGTGATGCCTGGAGAGTTGAAGATTAGGAGGCCACTTTTGATCAGAAACAGGGCTTAGCTCAAGCTTGTCCAACCTGCAGCCCAGGGTGGCTTTGAATAGGCCCAACACAAATTTGTAACTTTCTTAAAACGTCATGAGTTTTTTGTTTTGTTTTAGCTCATCAGCTGTCATTAGTGTTAGTGTATTTTATGTGTGGCCCAAGACAATTCTTCCTCCACTGTGTCCAGGGAAGCCAAAAGGTTGGGCACTCCTGGCCTAGATAGATTAGTGATGTCTGCAGAGGATGCGGGAGGGGGAATACTATTTCAACAACACTTTTAAGAAAATAGTAACGTGCAAGTTACTTCAAATCTGTTTGGTAGGTATTCGGATAGAGATCGGTAAATACTTGAAGGAAAAAGATGAGAAACACAAACTGTGTATAACATGCTCCTTTTTGTTTTGTTATATTTTGTTAGAAAAAAGCCATGCTGGCATTCCATACTTCAACACCAGCTGCCTGCAAACATCTTTGGAAGTGTGGGGTGGAGAACCAGGCCTTTTATAAGTAAGTAACTTTTATTCATTTTATCCTGTTTTAAAAGCACCCAGGGAGCCCTTTATGTTTTGCAAATAACTCCACGTTCATTTCTTTTAATACAGCCTTTTTTTTGTATTTAAGTGAGTTATGAATTTGGTGAATTGTGTAGGGTGACTCCTTACCACTGTTGGCCAAGCAAGCTCTGAGCAGCCCATTGGGTGTTTTCCATGAAATGGCTGTAGGTTTTTTGTTTGTTTGTTTAATCATTGCTAGTTCCATTCAACATGTGCCAGGATCAATTTTTGGTTGGGCATCCCCCTCAGAAACAGACCTTGAGAAGACTTTAGTGTAGGTGGTTTCTTTGGGATATGGTCACTGATCATATCAATAGGGGAATGAGAAAGGTTATGGGAAAACAAGCAATGTAGGGAGCATTATTAAGCAGGACACTGCTATGGGCAGCTGGGCTCAGTTCTGCTAGGGAAATCTGTCAGATTCAGAATATGTCTCAAAGTTCTCCCACTGACTGGCAAAGAAGCTGGGTTATGTATCTACCAATTCCTCATTCATTTTGGTTGAGGGCCACTTTGGAGGGTAGAGTTGATATTCTCTGCCACTTTGGGCTTACTCTGAGCTTGGGTGGAATGGACTTTCACAACCAGAAAACGAAACCTTTGGCAGAGAGTTACATATGTTTATAGTAAGAAGCCTTCTGGGTATAGAGACAAGAGCCAAAGATTTATGGGTGGAATGCCACCAGAGTCTAGGATCATAGAAAGTCAGTGCTTGCTGGACAAGACTTCAGAAACCATCTGTAAAGCTCTCAGGTTTCCAAAGACGTTCAAATGTAGGATCTTTCCACTGAGTTCCAGCTTCTCCTCTGTGAGACACACTTGCTGGTTGGATAAGCAGTGGTGATAGGTGTAGTCTGGAACCGAGCCCAGCCCTGCCCGGTGTATCAGCACCACCGACCCGTGGAGCTCAGCCTAGTGGCCTTTGCTGAGTCTTCACCTGGACTGAGATTCTGTCTTAGTCGTTAGACTCACTTCCCTGAAGACACTGAGTCCTTAAACCTCCTAGGCTTTGGCTGATGAGGACCGTCAGGAGAATAATGGCTTGGGTAATGATTTACAACCCCCTCTTTTAACCACAGATCTCTTTTTCTTACATGGTAGTGTAGCCAACACCCAGTTATGTAAAAGATATGAAAATAGAGAAGCTGTGGTTGTTGGTGGGGACCAGAGTTGGGATTGCAGACTGGAGACTATTCACCCATTTCTTGTGACTCCTCTGGAGCTTGGGTGACCAGTTGCCCCAGTTTGCCTGCGATTCTCCCAGGTTTAGCATAGAGTGTCCCATGTCCCAGGAAACGCCTTAGTCCTGGGCAAATCCTATTAGGAGCATAATTTGAAAACCCTTGGATGGGATGGTCCATAAACTGTGGTGCTTCAAAGCAATGACAGGAAGAGGTGGTGCATATCAGTAGATTTTCTCACAACCATCACCATCTCAAGGCCTCTGTGCACCCCCTATGATGTTTCAGGACTAGTTAAAAAAGAAGGGTACCCAGTGTCCTTTAAAAATTCAGCATGTCTGGACCTCTCCATCCACATGAGGACTGAGAGAGGGAAACCCAAAGAGATTGTCCCTCCGTCTTTAGTTGGGGTCAACATACTTTCAAAAGTTGTTTGGAAAGCTGAGATAATACATAACAAAATTCATCCCTTTAAAGTCTAATTCAGTGGTTTTTAGTCTGATTTGTGACCAGTATCTAATTTCAGAACATTTTTATTACTTTCGAAAGGAACCCTGTACTCATAAGCAGTCACTCCCCGTCAACCCCTCTCCCCAGACCTTGGCAACCACTGACCTACTTTCTGTGCTTGTGGATTTACTTATTCTGAACATTTCATATAAATGGAATCATTTTCTTTTTATTAATTTTTTTATTGATTTTGATAGAGAGAGAGAGAGAGAGAGAGAGAGATACAGAGACAGAGACACAGAGAGAACTGAACTGGGGCACTCCCCAGTTCAGCATATGGGTCCATAAGGGCCAGGGCCGGGATTCGATCCTGGGTCCCCAGCGCTGCAAAGTGAGCACTTAACCCACTGAGCCATCCCGGCTTCCCCTGGAATCATTTTGTGCCCAGCTTTTTGCACTTATGGTAATAATGTTTTCAAGGTTTACCCACATTGAAGCATGTGTCCGTACTTCATTTCTTCTTATGGCGCATAACATTCCACTGTTTAAATACACCACATTCTGGGGAAGCTGGGATGGCTCAGCGGATTAAGCACTCACTTTGCAGCCCTGGAGACCAAGGATCAAATCCCGGCCCAGGCCCATGAGGACCCATGTGCTGAACTGGGATGTGCCCCCAGTTCAGTTCTTGCCGGGACCTATGTGGGAGGCTCCTGGCTCAGTTCCTGCCCTGCGCAGCCCCGTGCCCACCTGTGGAGTGAAACTATATGGAAAACTAATGCTGTCAACTATGGAGACTGCTCTGGGCCCTCTCTCTTCTCTCTGTCTCTCTCTCTGTCAAAAAAAAACAACAATAAAAATAAATCTTAAGAAAAATATATACCACATTCTGTTTATCCGTTCATTAGTTGATGGGCATTTGGATTATTCCCTCTTTTTACGTATTATGAATAATGCTGCTATGAACATCCATACAATTTTTTTCCCCCGTGGACAGGTTTATACCTACCAGCGTAATTTCTGGATCATAGGACAATTCCATATTTGACTCTTTGAGAAACAAACAAACAGTTTTGGAGCCTAAGCTTTTGGAACACTTCCATTCCTCCTTTAATGGAATTATCTGGTTCTTGTCAAAGAATAATAAGAAACATTTAGTTATTTTGAATGAATGCTTTCTCACAAATGAAGGAGTCAGTGGATAATCTCGAAACAGAGCAAAACCAAGATGTACCGTGATGCTGTTGTATTGTAGATTTTTATGTACATATTTGTTCTAGATCTGAGTGCCAGCTGGTGGCAGAGCCCAGTGCTTTTGACTCCGGGGCTCTGATTCTGTTAAGCTGGGTGGGCGCCCGCTTCTTCCCCCACACCCGCTCTCTGGGCCCAGGTCCTGGCCCTGCTCCAGGTCTGTCTGACGGGCGCTGTGCTTGAATGGCTCCGACCAGCAGAGCAAGGCCCTGGTCTTGTTTCCTGGGTCGGGGTGGTTTGTCCTTCCTCTTCGCTTTACCTGCTGTGGGAACAGGGAGGCTTGGTGGCCAGGAATTCCCGCGTGCGCTTTCAACACATGAATGTGCTGCTAGTCGTCGGCTGGCCCAGGGCCGCTGCGCAGGTTTGGAGGCCCCTGGCTCTGAGCTCCGCTGTCTGGGAACGGAGCCCAGAAGCAGCAACTCTGGTTTTCCCTCCTGCTTCAACCCCCAGGGGATCCCGACACAGACTTAGTCACGATTCAGAGCTTCCTTTCTGCCATGTGTTTTCTGGATGCTCTACCCCCCAGCGCACTGGCCCTCGCCATTTCTG
>PVKE010029958.1:0-19917 GCA_004027555.1 Craseonycteris thonglongyai
TCTAGTGACCAGAAAGCCTGAAGGAGAAAGGGTTGGAGGAGTCTGCTAAAGGAGACTGCAGGCAATAGTCAGTCCAAATGCACGGTAAACCATGACTTCCAAACACACAAACATACCCACATACATGTACACACACACTCTTATATCCCTATTACTGAGGAGGAGTTACGGTGGATGCTAGAGTCACAAAAATGAATCAAACTCACTCCTGACCACCAAGAACTTGGTTGATAAAAAAAAAAAAATTAAGGCAACAAATACTGGGGTATTTCTATGGTACATTACTATAACAAAAACTCAACTCAACACAGAAATGTGGATGGCCAAAGAATCTTCTTTTATAGAGGTATTGTAAAGACCTATTAGCTTAGGCACCTGTCTTGTCCATTGTTGCTTTCTTAAAGCAGCCTACTGCTTCTGCTCCATAGGGTCAGCATGTTATGGCAACCATCAGACACATCTTGAACCCTAGACCTCAAACTATTTTGTTCTCCATTTTTCAACTGTCCCTGATATCTGCTACTCTTAGCTCCTTCCCTGCTCTTACCTCATCCCCTCACAGCTGACACAGGCTAAGGAGGTTCTTCTTGCTCCTTTGGCATCTCCTTTTGATGTGCCTGGCATAACCCACCCTCCCTAACCCAGCTTAGTCCCCAGGACCCTGTCCTAGCACTAGCTCAAGTGTTCAGTTCCAGCCTGGTTTACCCCAGACTGTTGAAAGGGAGTAGCATGCTGACTTGAACCCAACCCCCTGCGGCTATTACCAGATCATCCAGTTATTTTTGCAATCTCCCTCTGCCCTACACATCTTAGTGTGTTTGACAGATAGGATAGTACACAAACCATTACACCAGCTAGTTTTCCAAAATTGAATCCAGTCCTGCAAACCTTGGAAAAATAATTATTTCTTTTCATAATAGCCTGCGACTAAATCTGATGTGTGGGTGGACAATGGCTGTTACACCTTCAAAGAAAGCTAGAAAACAAATCCAATAGTATCAGGTCCTAGTGATAAATTGAAGCTCCAAGCTACAAAAGTGCTTATTCACTGACCGAGAGCCCTGCAATTTATTTTACTTTATTAGATGCAGAATCCTTAAAAAACAAAAACAAACAAACAAACAAAAAACTGCTGGAGTTCCAAAAGCTTTGAATCTAATTATTATAAGCATGTTTAATCTAACCTTTGAAGCTACTTAGAGTCTAATTCTGAAGTGTATATGAGATTACACTTCTCTGCAACTCATATAGTATGTTAATACAATTCCTAAGCTTTCTGAAGACAAAAAGGAGACCCAACATTTAAAACAAAGCATTACTTTTGATTTCAGAATATTCTATGCAAATTATTCTCCCCCCAGACATTACTGACATCCTATTCAACCAATCTTGGGATTCCAGCATAAAAGATTTGAGAAATTGCACTTCAAGAAGAAGGTTACAAATAAAAGAAAGATCTCAGTTTGGGGAAAGATCTTAAAAGGTCAATTTGTTATACAATATTTGGATTCCTTTACTACATTCATGTCAAGAAATCATCCTTCCTACGCATGGACTGTTTCAGCCTCACACTGCTATCAATTCCATTTTTGCATATCCCTGACAATAAGGAAGCCTATCCTTAGGCAAACTTGAATTTGTTTCACAACAACTCTGAACTTATACTCATAGGAATACACACTATTTAGGATAAGGCTCAAGGAATAAACACATAGCTTCATTCAATACAGAGAGAGTTCAGGGAACTACAATCTATGAATTTTGTAAGCACTGTCATGCTCTGGATCTCAGAAGAAATTCACCACAGCTAGTGTTCAAGTTATTACCCAAGACCATGCTTCCTAGACTTGTTCAGTCCCAGACACCCCTGTGATCTCCATACAATAATCCTTTGATGGTGACAGTGGTAGTGGGAGGCAGGGGGGCTCTTCATTCTTTATCTAGCTTATTCTTCCCTCCTTGGCCATATGGCCTACACAAGCACACATTGAGCGCCTGCAAAAACATGCAAATAGATGGAGTGTGTGTTCAACAAGCAAAATGCACACACTGCCACACAGAAAACTTCCTTTCTTTCTCTACTATCGTCACCACCACATCTATACTTTAACTTCTAAGTTACAATTTGACTAACCTCTCTTGGGGATGCCTCCCTTTGCTTCCTTGAAGGCCTGCAGATCAACAGTGTTGTCTAGTGTGCCAACATTTTAACACCCGGACTGGGTGACAGGAAACTCATGAGGGCATCACTCCTGGATAAGGCAGTGCTCTAGGGAAATGAATGCCCCACCACCCTGCTCTAGGGAAATGAATGCCCCCCCCCAACTTTGGACTGCCCAGGTGACTCAAATATCTCACTTGACAAAAGAGGATTTCTTTGTCCATCTGGTAAAGTTTTTAGCTTTGGGCTTGGAAGATGTGGAGGGTGTAGAACATGTTCCTTAGATCTTCCCTAAAGCAAGGTCGGATGAAGAGAAAGAGAAACAAAAGTGGGGTAGCTGCTTGTTGACAACACACTCAAGCAATGGGGGAAAGGTAAATGGTGCTTTTCACTACAAAATGGAGCCAGAAACCTAAGATCAGGGTCCTTATAGAGGAATATCCTTTTCTTTTTTCATTTGGTTATTCCTTCTCTGTTTTGCCATGGTCAAGAAAAATACAAACCTTAAAATGAAAAGTCCCTGTGGGCATATCTTAGTAAGAGCAAGGAAAGGATAGTGTGGGAGATGCAAGTTGAGCATGCAAGTCAAAGAACTCCAAGAAAAACCAAGGGGCCTGCTGTGAAAAGGGGACAAAGTTGGGGCAGAGACTGAAATGTCCAGGCCCCCCACGTCTCTGGCCTGGGTGTTGGCTTTGTTGGCATCACCTCTTCATGGAACTCAGAGATATCCTTTGTGAAAGTGAGCAAGAGATTCTCAGATTGGTGTCAAGCTCCTTCCCTTCAGACAACCTTTCCATTTGCACTTCCAAATTCTAAGAGAGACAATTAAAAAGCTGGTCCACACTGCGAGGCCCTGAATTTCCAGGGCCACTCCACTAGGAAACCCAAGTTTGGGAAATATCTGCCTAGAGGAGGGAAAGCACCTACTCTCACAGAGTATCCCAAAGAACATTTCACAGCCCTCCCGAAGGATCAGATCGTCCATGGAAGTTTCTGTTGTTAGATTAGGCTGGTGAAAGCTGGCGTAAATAAAGGGAAGGGAGTTGATTCCTGTTCCACTTCTCAGTCTTCAATTTGCTGATGTTTGTTTTAAGTTTCCAAGCAGCCGTAGGGATCTCATGAGCACAGAAACTCCACTAATAGAAACGGGCACTAATAGAAGAATCGCAGGTCTCAGTTGACAGTAGTCTAAACTACACCATGTTTCAGGATCCTCAAACATGCTTGGTTTTTGCTTTCTTCTCCTACAGATAAGATAATCCTAATGACAGCTCCTGCTTTGCTCCACTACTTCACTTTTTAATCCTTCTTTCTATTTTTCTCCCATATTTGAAAAGATGCCAATCGAGCAATTTTGTGCAAGTGATTCTGCTTTTGATGGAAATAAAAATAAAAATAAGAGCCAGAATACTTTTTCAAGGCAAACAGACCTTTTTATTCCTTTTTTAAAAACAAAGCCCCCAAACCACCCCCCCAAACCTGTATGCTTTTATGCCAAGTATAATAGTTTATACCTAAAGATGTCAGTAATGGTCTAAATATGTGTGTTTCCCCCAAATTCATATGTTGAAATCCCAAAGGTTATGGTATTAAGAGGAAAGGACTTTGGAAGGTGTTTAAGTACTGAGTGTGGAGCCCTTACAAATGGGATTAGTGCTCTTATAAAAGAAGCCCCCATCCTCCACAGAGCTCCCTTAGCCCCTTCCACCTCATGAGAACAAAGCAAGAACACACTGTCTCATCCTCCCATGCTGGTGCCATGATCTCAGATTTCCAAACTCCAGAACTGTAAGCAATAAATCCCTATTGTTTATAAGATACCTAGTCTGTGGCATGTTTTTTTATAGCCTCCCAAAGAGACTAAGAAAGACACAGTAAAGACTTGTACTACTTCTAGTTTCACTATTTACAAAAGCATATTCTGATCCCTTAGTTTGTCCTTGTGCAAACAACCAATAAGTGACAAAATGTCCATAAGTTAAAAGGTACTGTGATTGTCACCAAGAGGGAGGTTAGATGTGGTTCAGAGGCCTGGCTTTAACATTAGGTTTCAATTCCTTATCTATAAAATATTGAAAATTACAGAATCTACATTGTAGGAATCATATATGGATTGAATATGGTGATTTCATTAAAACACACCGTATACAGCAAGCCCTTAATAAATGACACACATCATCATCAGTTATGTCTATCAATTTTAGCTTAAAAAGGAATTTTATTTCTCCTCCAAGAAAATGATTATTAGAATGATGGCATCCTGATTAGTGAGATTTTCTGAAGTCAGGGGAACATTGTGATGTTTAAAAGTTCTTATATTCCTGGAATAGCAGAATCACAGCCAAGAAGAATAGACTTTTTATGAACAAGAAGGGTCTCAGAACGGGTAGCACAGTCTCTTTGAGAATGGGGTGGTCAGTAGGGTCTGAAGTGATCAACATTTGCTTCAGCCTCGTCAATTATTTTTTTCCTAAAACTCTATAATAATATTCAGTTGTACTCAAATGGGGAGAAAGGGAGAGAAACTGCTTCATACCTCTATGCCAGAAATGGGAACATGGGGGTTCCCATGTTACTTCAAGTGGGATTGTGAACCAGCCACATGGGCATCATTTGAATCTCGTGACATATGCAGATATCAAGCCCCAGCCCAGACCCCAGCCTAGACAATACATACCTGGATATGTGTATATATTGTATCTTCATAAAAAGATCTGCAATTTAGTAAGATCCCCAAGCAATTTACAAGAAACACTACCTTAGAGCACCTCCATTTTCCATGCAGTTGCCAATGCTCATTATTTCCGATCGCAGCCCATTTGTGCTGGGGAACCTAGTTATCCCAGAGAAGCTATTTCAAAGCAGAAGGAAGGATGGATAATCAGACCTGCCTTCTCAGAGACATCTAGAGTGCACTTATGTCAATCTGCCACCCCGATTATGGACTGTGAGGCTGTTGCATTTCTTGATTTGACCTGTTTCCTTGTAACCAGCCTAGAACTGGACTTCCTATTGGACACATATATATTGTACCTTCTGCCTTTTCTACTCGTTTTTTCAGTACTGAATATTTGATTTGATGTGCTTTATTTGTAAGGAACACACAGTGCCTGTATCCTTATGTCATTTAGGTTTTCAGTTTTGTCATTTTCACTCTCCCTTGAGGATACATGTAGTAAGCCAGCCACAGAATTGGCTACAGCCCAAAGAGAGTTTGCAGGGCTGTAGATGCTGACTCACAGTGAAATGCCTTCCCGAATGTTCAGAGTGCCTTGTATAACAGGACTAATAGTTGTTGGTATCAGCCCAGGGAAGGTTGACATAGCAAAATAAGTGGTGGCTCACCTGCCTTATAATAGGATTAGGGTACAGGACGGTGAGTCCAACTGCTTCATAATAGCTGCTCTGTTAGTAATCCTCAAAGAATCTTCTGGAAACACATTTGAGTAACTGCGTTTATTTTGAAAAGTCTCTGATAGAAACGCTCGTAATCCTGGCCTCCCAGTAGTATTTTTATATTGTACAATCAAATCAGTTTTTTGAGGCCATTTGGAAAATGTCACTATAATGCTTCTTATCTTTACAAAATGCTTCACAATTTACTGCATAGTTTCACACAAATTATCTCTCCCTTGGCTTCCACCACAGCTCAGAGAGGCTGGCAGGTCAAGCTCCACCCCTACCTGCACATAAGGCTTTACCTATAGATGAAGAAACTTCATCTTCTAAGGAGGCTGGGGTTAGGTTAGTAACTTATGTTAGAGAGGTCAGATGACTTATCCAGGGTCTAAAAGCAAATAAATGGTGGAGCCAGGACCAAAGTCCAATTACTTGATTCCTAAGTCAGATCCCTTTCCCCTACCAGGGGTGGCAAACCTTTTGGCGATTGAGTGCCAAAGTTTATGAAACAAGAGTATACTCACTCGACTCGCGTGCCAACCCATCGAGTGAGATAGAGGTATTGATTATTTTTATGTCTATAAGAGCATAAACAATAATTTTTTAAATGGTATTCACAACTCCGCATGCCGAAATAATTGCTCCGCGTGCCACTTTGGGCATGCGTGCCATAGGTTCGCCACCCCCGCACTGTCAACTGGTGCTCCACATATCACAGAGGATGTCCAAATAGTCACGTCTCTGAGTAAGAATTTTTGGATCAAATTAATTGGGTCGGGGAATCCGGGATGGCTCAGTGGGTTAAGCGCTCACTTTGCAGCCCCAGGGACTGAGGATTGAATCCCGGCCCCAGCCCATGTGAACCCATATGCTGAACTGGAGAGCGCCCCCAGTTCAGTTCTCACTGGGGTGCGACCCTGGCCCAGTTTCTGCCCTGTGCAGCCCCAAGCCCACCTGTGGAATGAAACTATGTGGAAAAAGCGATGATGTGCAATTATGGAGACTGTTCTGGGCCCTCCCCCTTCTCTCTGTCTCTGACTCTGTATATCTCTCTCTCTCTGTCAAAAACAATAAATAAATCTTAAAAAAAAAAATTTAATTGGGTCTTTTAATAGCCCTCAGTTCACCATCTCGTTATCCTGCTTATTATCCCCAAGAATTTTACATTTAAAAAAAATATCCAAATCTGCACAAATAGCCATTTGTGTGCCTATGTTACTTTGAAGGATATAGAAAAATTCTAGGTTCCCCCTAGAGAGGGCAGGATCATTATCCATCTATACGTGTGAATGTTATAGAGAGCACTTATTTTTCTTTATATATATTCATTCATTTATTCAACATATGTTTCTGAGCACTCAAACAAATGGCAGAATCTGTGTGACATCTGAGTCAAATTCATTTGTCAAGTGAGCAGCGCATTTTTTTTTTTTTTTTAGGATTGCAAGTTGGTGCAGCCACTTTATTTTTATTTATTTATTTATTTATTTATTTATTTTATTTTTGACAGAGAGAGAGAGAGATACAGAGACAGAGAGAGAACTGAACTGGGGGAGCTCCCAGTTCAGCATATGGTTCCGCACGGGCCGGGGCCAGGATTCAATCTCCGGTCCCCGGCGCTGCAAAGTGAGCACTTAACTCACTGAGCCATCCCGGCTTCCCCTAGCAGTGCATTTTTAGATAGTCAGATCACACTGTTGACTTAAGTCAGTTAACAACACACTAAAAACTCAGGGAAGGATTTAGAATCATTGATTTCAAATCAGATATTCACAGATTTTAAAAAATCTACATAAAGGACTATTTTTCCTCTTAGTTTTAATTGTAGGCCTGTATGTCCCATCAAGATCACTTTGAGTTCTGAGCTCATTAAGTTAGCTCTCTCTACCAGCTCTTTCCCACATGTAGATTTAATCAAAATCACTGCTTTCCCACCCCCTCTTTCTTTTTCTCTGTCTTTAATCCAAGTCATTAATAAAAATTTGAGCAAAACTATCACAAGGAGGGAGCCCTATGTGTGTTCATGAGAGACTCCCCGCCACGTATTTCCAAGGTAATTTATCAATACACCTGACACCCAAGAGCTTAAAATAAAATCCACAGACAAAAAAAAAAAAAAGAGGGAGGGTATAAAATAATACCTTTAGTAAAACCCTCTAAAAATTTTAAAAAATTGTACCTTTTCAAAATCACCCAGCTTTTAGAACACAACCATGACCTATGACTCAGGACTGTTTCCTGTGCGTACTGCTACTGGCCTTATTTTTCAGTCATCATTTTCCTTATGCTCCAAAGTAGAAGTTATTAAAGCTATTGTGAAGTATTCCTGTTCTCTGCTTGTACCCATGCTGTGAGAGTACGCCCTTGCCCCTTTTTAAGTTTTGGCTGGCAATGGGACCTACTTTGGCCAATGAAATGTGAATAGAAGTGTTTGCCACTTTTATGAGAAACTCTAAGGAGCCAAGGCCCTATTTGCCGTATCCCCTTCTCCCATGGATTTTAGACAATATACGGTATGTCAAGAAGTATATACGACCACCCTATGCCCCTGAGTGATTATGGTGAGCATAGCCCCTATCAAACCACACTCATCATGGAGTCTGAATGAGATGAATACTTTTGTTGCATCAAGACATGGGGATTTGATGGATGTGTGTTACCTCAAATTAACTTGGCCTATCCTCACTGACACATCTGTAGTAATCAACAACTTCTTTTTGTTCATAAAAGATATCTGAATCTCTCTTTAGTATTTAATGTCTTCTATAGTTTGACCTGGACTTATCCTTCAAACATTTTCTAATAACCACTCAGCTGTTCCTTTTAAGAACCCAACTGTTCTGAAAACTCCACCCGAAACATCACCTTAGGAATGGTGGGATAGCTCAGTAGTTGAGTGCTTGTCTCACAATCACGAGATCCAGGGTTCGTTTCCTGGACCTTGTCTATGGAAATCCATATGCTTAACTGCAGCATAACTGGTAACCACTGGGATGGTTCAGTGGCGAAGGTTGTTGCCTCCCATGTGGGAGGTCCCTGGTTGAGTTCCTGTCCCATATCCACCTACGTGGAATGAAACTGCATCACAGTTAGTGATGTACAATTATGGAAACTGATTTGGGCCCTCCCTTCTTCTCTCTCTCTCTCTCTCTCTCTCTTGCTGTCTCTCTATCTCTCCCTCACCTCTCAAACAAAAAATAAATAAATCATAAAAAAAAAAGAAATATCACTTTTGTTGGTCATATAATTGAATGGTATGGCTTAGGAGCCATACTTGCCTTCAGTTTCTTCATCTTCATTCCTATACCAAATATATCACAGAAGATCACAGGCAGATATAAAATATAAGTAATTCTTCTCTTGATCATATTTTCTGCTTTATTCATAAAAATATCTCAGGAATTGCCAACTAAGGAGTAAGCAATATAAACCATAATTATCTTGGAAGTTGTTTAAGTAGTGAAGTAATGTATTCCAGGCAGCTCTGACCTACACTAACTCGAAAGTGTGTGAAAAGCATGATTTCTTTAGAAATAATGCTGCTGCTTTTAATTAATTAAATAAGCACTGTAATAACTGCTCATTATAATTCCTGAAATTTTCTGTGACAAATCAACATATGTTGTGATTATGTGTCCCAGTTTTTTGAAAAGTGTTGCCATGTCTAATGGTTTAGATGTTTCTAAAAGAGTGATGTGGAGTTATTTAAATATTAAATAAAAGTTCCTAAAAAATAAAGTTCCCCACCAAAGGGCATGTACTGACTGAAAAATGCATTGTGTACCCTGGATCGATGAAAATGTCTAACCTAGGACACATCCTTAGAAATGTCAGAGAAATACCTCAAGCACTGGGTAGTATTTCTACCAGATGGACACTAGGGTGGCTTCTTGCATTCTGGTTTATTGACTTAATTTTTTCTATTTCCCTTGTCTACCTCTCGATAGTTTCTGTCATTCCCTTCTGGCGTGCTCCTTAACCCCACTACAAACCAAAGGTAAAGGGCAAAGAAGAAGGCCTTCATCTTGTCCTTGGCAATGTGGGTCTACCTGGGTGGTATTTACAGATATGATTTAAGGAGAGCCCAGGAGGTTGGGTTGGTATAAAAGGGAACAGGCAGAAAGCCACAAATGCTGTTTTGTCTCACCAAGACACATTACCTCTCTGTGGGAAAGACATGGAGCTAGCAGTTACTATTTTGAGATTACGATTCCACTTTCCATCTTACTGCTAACATCTCTACGTACCTCACAAAGTAATTTCTTCTTGTAAGCTCTTGACAGGAATATTAAAAATTCATAAATATATTGCCTTTTATCCACAATGAAAAAATACAGTTCAGAATTTGGTAAAGAAGTCTGGTATACTATTGGAAGTAAGACAGGGCAACATCCCTTACTTTAATGATACCAGATTGAATTATACATACGTAGAAGTAAGAACATTCTAGCAAGCCTCATAATTTTGATAGAGCTCCCAGAATGACTCTTCCAGAACATCCTTATTGAAAAGTGCTCTTTCTTCTTTCATGCTTCTCTGACCTTGCCTTTCCCCAAACTCAGACATTTATCCAGTATATTCAAACTAGTCTCAGATACTTGGAATTTCCATCCCCCATCTTCTGCCTGGTTCTGACCCCTAAAGATAATTATAGAAACTCCATTCATTCTCCTTCTCTTCTGTATGGATCTGTAACCCAGAGCCTCAGAAACCTATTCTTAGCTTGCTCATGTGGGAGCCAAGCCGCCTGCAGAAGCCGTTAACAGAACCTAGTACGGTATGTTAAAGCAATGTTCCATTCACCAATTCTCCAGGTCCATTCTGATTTGGAAATTTCTAAAGAAGTACTAATGAATCTAGTCTCAAAATCCTCAATGGCTACTTGCAAGACAAGATAGGTGGATATGGTAAGACTTTAGGGTATATGTTAAATCTTATTCTGTCCATGATGGCACAATACTACTCCATTATATTAAAGAATTCCATAGATCACAGCAAATAATGCCTTAAAAGGCCAAGTTCCACATGTGTTTTCTATATGAGAGCAAATGAAAGAATGTGATCAAAAACCTGGTACTTCTTCAGTGATGGAAAAGTTCAATCACTTCCCCAGAGAAGTCATTTTCCCTCTTTTCTAGAAGATAGGAATTAACCCAATAATAATTATAATGCAATTAAAAGGGGAGCATGAAAAGTTATATTCCTAGTGAAAGAAACCACAGTGAACCATCTGTTATGACCCTCCACATCCTGTGCTGAAAATGATCTAATTAGGATACTGTTTCAACCATCCAATTGTCTACCAGGTGACAAAATAGAAACTTCATTACCTCAAAATGATTCCAAACTAGAACGTACAGAGAAGTAAAGATAACAATGAATCCTGGCAGAGAAAGCACATTCTGGTCATCTAATAAAGGGGCTTTTAAGCTCTAACTCCCCCCCCCCCCCCCGTTTGGGGATAGAAATCATTTTCAAGAAAGAAAATTGCATCTAATAATTCAATTTTTTTTTAAAGATTTATTTTACTGTTTGAGAGAAGGTGAGAGAGAGCAAGAGAGATACAGAGAAAAGGGGGAGGGCCCAGAGCAGTCTCCATAATTGTACATCATTAGTTGTGACATGGTTTCATTCCACACAGGTGGATGTGGGGCCGCGCATGGTAGGAACCAAACTGGGGGCTTCCTGCATGGGAGGCAAGTACCTTCGCAGCCATATGGTTACCAGTTGTGCTGCAGTTCAACATATGGGTTTGCACAGGCTGGGGCTGGGATTCAATCCCCTGATCTTGCAGTTGCTAAGGCAAGTGCTCCACTTGCTGAGCTATCCTGGCATCCCTAATTTGACTTTTAAAACAATTAGTCCTAATAGGCTGTCGTCTAATTTGAAGTCACCTGCTCAGCAAACCACTTGCCCAAAGCTGACCCAAAAGTGTGTAGGTAAGAGGCATTGGCCTCTGGGCAATATAAACAGGACAAAAACTCTCTGGTAAACGTTCTCAATGTTTTTCTTTAGTTTGTTAGTGGTGGGATTTTCAATGCTTTATTCATTTATTCACTGAACAAGACAATATGAAGCACATACCGGTACCATAAGCTATGTTCTACTGTGCTAAGGACTCAGGGAACTATCAGAGAAGCCAGGACTGATTCTCTTCAGTGTTACCTTTAGGATACTTTCAAAAGAACACATACATACAAAACCACTTAGTGACCTATGTTAAAAAAAATAAAAATAAAAAAAGAGAGAAGCACCATTAATTCTCTAAAATTATTAAACTAGAAGAAAATAGCAGCAAATTATGAAATATGACATAAAGAGCAATGCCATTTGATTCAATACTTCCTTTAAACATTCAAACCAACTATCCATTGGTTCCTTGAAAAAGAACACAACCTAAATTCCTATACCCATGTCCTAAAAATTGTACCAAAATATCCACAGAATCCATAGAAAACCAGACTGAGCTAAATAAAAGCATCATATATTTTGTCTCTTATATCTAATTTCAATCCTTTAAATATTTCAAAAGGAATAAGGACATTAAATCAAATAGCATAAGAGAGAGAGAAAAAAAAAGAGTTAATGCATTTTTCTGTCTCTCAGAGTGACAATATTTCATTCATTAGTGTTTTTATTTTTCTCCTCTTTATCCCTTTTCTGTAAGTCCACATCTTCAAAGATGGACTTGGTATTTATTTCTGTAGCTAGTAAGAGGGCTTCTATTCAGGTTACACAGCTATGTCAATGGTTTTTAAAGATTGGGTGTGTGTGGGGGGGTGGTGTCTGTGTTAGGGGAGTAGCAACACGGATAAAGAACAGAATTAGAAGTTGTGATACATTTATGCAATGGAATACTACTCAGTGATAAGAAAAGATGAAATACAGCCATTTGTGACAACATGGATGGACCAAGAAACCGTCTTACTAAGCGAAATACCAGTAAGTCGGACTGAAATAATCAAGAAACATATAACTTCACTTGTAGGTGGAATATAAAACTGAAAAAACAAAGAAATAAAAACTCATTGACATAGTAAATAGTGTAGTGGTTACCTGAGGGTAAAGGGGGAGGTGGGAGAGAGAGCTGGAGGGGAGCTAGTAGGGAGGGGGCATCAAACATATGGTGATGGAAGGAGAGCTAACTCTAGGGGGTGACAACCTAATGCAATGCATAGACAATGTACTGTAGACTAGTATACCTGGAACCTATGTGATTGTTACCAACCAATGTGTCACCCCAATATATTTAACAATTAAATAAATAAATAAATAAATACCCTCCTCCCCCAAAACAGAACAGACAGAATTAAGAACAAATGACATGAAGGGATAAAAAAATATGGAAAAGATTTATGAGGGTGAATAAAGCTTCCTATGGTTCAAATCAAATTTTAAAATGCCTTATACCATGCCTTTTGCAAAGGTGATATTCATTGCAGCTTGATATTTTACAGAGAAAGAACAAAGTGAGAAAAAGAAAAGGGAAGAAAGAGGAGAGAATTTTCTCATCACTGGTTTCTGAAGGGAGGCATCCCCAGTATTTATAGACTGCCACTTATCCTTGGCAATACATACCATCAGATAATGAAAACAGCCCCCACATGCTTTAAAACCCCCCATTTAAGATTTAAATTCATTAGTTTATGAGCTGCTGGGCATTGACAGTTTTACACCCCAATCCTCCTTGCAATTTATGTAAAGGATGCCATAAAACAGAACAGGGGAGCATCTCCAAGTGAAAACACCAAACACAAATTGCTAAATAAAAACGCAGCTGAAGCCGATTTGCTGTGGGTCATATAACCGAGAATGTCGTTTTTATTAAGAGAAAGTTCTTTAAGCATTTGCTCTTCACCAGGCTGTGATTTTTATTTATTTTTTTTAGCCAACATTTAAAATATTAATGTACTGTTTTTATTGCTTCCCTCCACTAATAATCTTTCACTGTAACTGGTTGCCATATATAAAAGAGGTCCCATGTATCTACAACATGGCAGGTATTTCCCTTCCCTTCTCTTCTTTCTCTCTTTTGGAGTAGGAAGGTGTGTCTGTGAGTGATATCTTTCTGACAGTTCATATCACAAATATACTGCCGTGTCTCAATTTTAGAGATCATAATTACAATAAGCTTGATATATAAAATTTACTAGAGATTAGACTTTCCATGGAGATCTGTATCTGATTTGTCTCAATTTAGTTCTTGCTTTTAAAACTAAGTTCACTGGACGACACATAAAAGTTTAATATGCTATGAACAGGAGGAACAGAAATGAATCAAGGAATTAGGTCTCCAAATAAAAGCTGTATCTGGAAAGCTCTTAAAACAACTTCTTTCTAAATGGCAATACATCAGATACCCTTAATAGTTTATATTTTCTGGGTCATCTCTAAGAAATCTTTACCTGTCCCAATGTCACAAAGCTCTTCTCCAATGTTTCTTTGACTAACTTTGTAGTTTTAGCTTTTAGATTCTAGTCTACAATACATCTTGAGTTCATCTTTGTACATGGAGTACAGTAAGGCTTAAGGTTGTTTCCCCTTGAATTGTTTTGGTGTCCTTATCAAAAATAATTTCCCCATATATATTTGGGTCTATTTCTTAGTTCTCTATATACTCTTTCATTGATCTATTTGTCTCTCTTTTCACCAATATAACACTGTCTGGACTACTGTAGCTTTATAATAAGTCTTAAAAGTCAATTAGGGTAAGTCTTCCAACTTTGTTCCTGTTTTAGAAGACTGTTTTTATAATTTTATTCCTTTCCTCACCAAATAAAATTTAAGGTCACTTAGTCTTCCCACACCCAACACATAGACAAAGGATCCTGGAGGATGCTGAGTGAACAGGCACTCACACCCGAACCTCTAGGATAACCTGGAGCAGTAAACTTACAAAAACCCAGTGACACATAAGACTCTTCTAAAATCACTATTTTAATCACACCCTCATTCCACAGAGCTGAGGGATCTTCTCAAAAATGAAAGACTAAAGCCATAATAACAATTTTAATAAGTTGACCTCTGGGAAAGCCAGGATGGCTCAGCGGGTTAAGTGCTCGATTTGCAGCCTCAGGGACCAAGGATCGAATCCTGGCCCAGCCTGTCAAACCCAGGTGCTTACCTGGGGTGTGTTTTCCATGCGGGAGGCCCCCAGTTTGGTTCTTGCCCCCTGGTTTGGCCCCTGGCTCAAAGGGGTGTGCCCCCCATGTGGGAGGCCCCAACCTAGTTCCCATCCTGCGCAGCCCTCACCCACCCATGAGGAATGAAACCACAAGGAAAACTGATGACGTACAACCATGGAGACTGCTCAGGCCCCTCCCCCTTCTCTCTGTCTCTGTCTTTCAAAAACAATAAAATGAATGTTTTAAAAATTGACCTCATTTTATAGACCAACCTGACTCTAGAAGTAGCTGGGAGAATAAACATCAAGTTGCTGGGACCAGGGGTGAGGGCTGTAAGAAAGTGCTGGGCAATCCATCAAGCCAGCTATCACATTCACCAGCACCTCAGAGAATCTAGAACACAGAGCAGACACTTAGTAAACATCACTCAGCTGAAAGAGTAAGTGTACTTCCTACAACACCATCAGAGTCAATGATCTGAAAGACAGAGGCAGAATCTTAGTTTCTTTGTATCAATGGGAGAAATCAGCTGAAAGGAGAAATCAAATAGGGTTCATCTTTCCTACAAAACCTAAAAAGAAACCATGCCTCCCTGTAGCCTGTGTGTAGGACAAGATACCATGGAAGGAAAAAATCTGAAAGAAAGGTCATGCTTCAGAAAGCATAGGAGATAAAGGCTGAGCACCAAATGCCCTTGGCAAAACAAAACACACTAAAAACAAAAACAAAATAAATGGCAACACCAGATGGAGCTGGAAGATATTTGCCAGATATACCAAGAGCCGGAAGAGGCCAGGCCACAAATATCTCTCCCTCTTATTCCTAGCCACTATAGGGCTACTTCAGCAATTCCCTAACTGTTCATGCACATTGCTCATTCTTGATTCCTTCCACCAACACACCACACCAAGGTTAGCACAACTATTCTAAACCATGTTCAATGTAGACCATTCTCCTGCTTAAAATCCTTCACTTACACCAAAGAGAAAACAAGCAAAACCCAAAGTCCTTCAACACATGGCCCATGTTCACTTTCCTGCTCCTCACTGTCCCCACCCACACATCCATTTTCCTCACTTCAGCCATGGTAACCACCCTGCCAGAGTTCTGCACATGCTACTCCCTCTGCTTAGATTTGGAACAACTGCACCCTTTCTCAGCCCCGCACTCAGATTCTACCTAATCTCTTAAGAACCTTCCCTGATCCACTCATTGGAAGTCCTCCCTGGTAGCCCTCTCTGTTGGTCTTCTTGAGGAAACTACGAATATGCTGTCATTAAAAAGTCGCCTTTGATCTGTGTAGGCTATGCACCCCACACTTGACTTAGTACGTAGTCTTAGTAAATGGTTGAATAATAAATAGTTGAATAAATGACTGAGGGAATGAATAATGTGCCCAACAAACAATGAACTGATTCATCTGCAATGTAGTTATAATCCTGGATCTTTGCTGTATGACAATTGAAATGGCTCCTTACCTTTCGTAAAATCACCACTAGTGGCATATCTTTTACATATTCTATAACATAAAACATAAACTATGCTAAACAAACACAATGTATCCATTTTAAGTTTATACTAAAAGTTTTTTAAAATTTACAAGTTTTCATAACTGCTATCAAAAGCAGGATGGAGAACATTTCCATGATGCCCCCAAATTTCCCTGTCCCCCATCTCAGTTAATGATCTTCTATTGTTAAATCATTAATTTACTTTGTCTGTTGGGTAGGACTGAAGTCAGAAGAAATGAGAAGGAGCGACAAAGTGAGATTCAGGTGTATAAGTCTACAGGGAACATAATTCAGGGGGAAAAAAAAGGAAGGCTATGAACAGGAATGCATTTGAAAGCCTGAAACCCATGGATAAGTTGAGGAACAGAGTCCATATGCTTTCCTGGGAGCCCACCTTTAATCCCTGGTTTGGCACAGAGCACCAAACAGGTCCTCAATAAATGCTTGTTGATTTCCTTTCAAGTAGTTTGGGAATTACTTTGGGGAGTACTGTGTGGCATTCAGACCATTTTAAATAGGGCTTGATAATTTCTTATCAAAGAGTTGGATCTTGTAGGGAAACAGAAAATACTTGTGTCTATGTTTTTCGGGATTTTTGGTTTGTTTGTTTTTTAGATTCATTTTATTGTTTGAGAGATGGTGGGGGAGGAGGCAGAGCAGTCTTCATAGTTGTACATCATTACCGGTAGTTGTGACACAGTTTCATTCCACACAGATGGATGTGGGGCCATGTGGGGCAAACACCAACCCGAGGACCTCCCACATGAGAAGCCAGGATCTTCACCACCATCCTGGTGGTTACCATTGTGCCTCAGTTCAGTATATTGGTTTGCATGGGCTGGGGCCAGGAATCAAACCCTGGACCTCGCAATTACAAGGCAAGCACTCAACCACTGAGCTATCCTGGCATTCCTGTATTGTGTCTGTTACTGTTTCCTTTTTATTTCTTTTTTTATTTTTTTTTTTAATTAATTGTTCAATTTATTGAGGTGACTTGATTGGTAAAAATTACATAGGTTCCAGGTGTACAACTCTATATTATATCGTTTATGTATAGCGTTATGTGCTGAACACCCAGGACACTTCTCTTTCTATCACCATATATTTTTGTGTGTGTTTTTTATAGTCCCAACATAAGTCATAAACTAATGAAGGCACAGTCCTCTAACGACCTCATGCCCCTTTCCCCATAGTGTCTCCAGCCATGCAAAGTACATAATTGGTGGGAAGTAAACACTGCACAGTTAATGAAGTATGTTAGAGCACTGACCTAATATGCAGGTGAATTCAGCAGAAAATCATAATTTATAAATATTATTTTTATAGCAGTTATTTTTTTGAGAGTTCTGTACTCTGCACTTTTCTAAATAAATTATGGATAGTATGCCCTTTAATCCTTAGACAACCTGGGAGATAAATGCTATTATTACCTTCATTTTGCAGTAGAGTAAAAAGAGACACAAGGGGTGAAATATATTACCAAAAGTAAAACAGCTAGTTTGTTGGGACGTCCAGGTCAGAATTCAGGTTGAAGTGACTCTGAAACTCTTGCTCTTGACCACTGTGCTCTGAGTTTTGACAGAGTACCTATTAAAAGCCATCTTGATATGGCTGTACCATCCTGCCATATCAATGTCAAAATATTGCGATATCTACCATTAGAAATCACTTCTTTGGTGGAAACTGTATGACAGTATTATCAATCATTAACACCTAGCCACAGGTAACTCTTGTCAATAACACTAGTTATTATCTAGGAACAGGCAACTTAGAAACAGGAATATGGGTGTTTTGACATGGAAAATGGAGGGAACAGTTGAAGTATGTTAATATGCCTCTCTGGGCAACTTCTGGGGGCAGCCAAAGGGCAGAATGAAGTGGCTGGGCATGAGACAGGAACAGAAGTACAAAAACAAAAGGAAGGAGAAAACTATTAATATAAGGAAAGGCATAGGGTGATAGAAAAGAACCAAGGACAAATATTGTTCACCTACATAGCAGTTGTAGTGGACTCCTCTAGATATTTGAAACTGTATAATCTTGTAGACGTAGCATAGATTTCTGAGGAGCCTCACATCTAGGTTCACTAAAGGGATCTGCCAAGATCTTGAGGAAGCTATTAAAATATTTGTGAGTTTTACTATCCTAACCTAAACACTGTAGATGCACAATTGGCAAGATTATTTTGAGGATTTCATTATGTGGAGAAATGCAATCTTGTGAATTGTGTGCCACAGACTGTTCCATAAACCTTTTCTTGTTTCCTTTCTCTCTGTTTCTTTTTAGGTTTAAGCCTATTGCATAAATGGTTATACTTGGGGCAGTGCCTGGAGATTATCTGCTCAACCCTGCGATTGCCTCAGAAGTACATGAGTCAGTCTACTTGACGTCACTGTGTTCTTTTACAGCACATCTTGCCTGTCAAAGGTTCCTGTGCCCCACCCCACACAAACACACAATGAGGAAAGTGGGAGTCACACTGTCATCATGCCACCTTTTCTAGTTCATCCAGTCTTTGCAAACAAAAGTCAAAATGGCATTTTACATATTTAATATAAGTAAAGGCCAATCCTAATGAAGCTACCGTCTCTTTTTAAATCAAGCTTGTCTAACCTGTGACCCATGAGCCTCATGCGGCCCAGGATGGCTTTGAATGGGGCCCAACACAAATTTGTAAACTTTCTTAAGACATGACTAAACAATTCTTCTTTTTCCAACGTGGCCCAGGGAAGCTAAAAGACTGGACACTCCTCATTTAAATGTTTCCTGTTGTGGTGATTTAGGTACAGTTGTAACATGCAACAAGATGAGAAAATCTGTTCTTTACCTCAAAACTAGGATTCTTCAGGGGACCAATATGATGGAAGTGCTCTTTGCACTACATGCTTACTTTAGAAGCGCAGTTGTTTCTTGACTACAACATATCTGCAAGCTTGAGCCATTAATCACATTGTTAAGTAAAGAAATACCAGATAAATAAATGTGTAAATCAATATTTTTTAAATCTGCATGAAATCTTCAAATTTCTAAAAGCTATTTGATGATTCCTTAGGTCAGCCATCGGCTCAGTAAAGAATAAAAAATAGGTTTGAAGGTAAAAAAAACCTCTGGGCTCCATCACTACATACCAGTAGGTCAACAATAAAAATACTAGGTTTACCTAGAGGAAAATATCAGAAATAGAGGATTGATAACATAGGAAAAGCTCATGATGAAATAATATACAACCATTAAAAATGTTTAGGAATAATTTCTACTGACATTTCAAAACACTTCAGATATTGTGAAAGCTACAAAACACCATGTGTGGTATAACTCCAATCTTATAAATATGTGTTCATGCATGTGTGGGTGTGATGTTTGTTTTACATGTATGAACCAAAGATGACCTCTGTTTATTGGTCCCTTTGTTGTGTATTTCTTCACTGTAGGCTGAGACGCATGATCTCATTAGCCTGCTGGCACCAAACTCAAATGCTTACACATAAAATTATTTTAAGATTTATTTTTGTTGTTTTTGACAGAGATAGAGAGAGATACAGAGACAGAGAGAAGAGAGGAGGCAAGAACAGTCTTTGTAGTTGCACATCATTGGTTTTTCCACATAGTTTCATTCCACAGGTGGGCACGGGGCTGCACAGGGCAGGAACTGGGCTGGGGTCTCACCCTGGTGAGAACTGAACTGGGGGCACTCCCCAGTTCAGCATATGGGTCCGCACAG
>PVKE010029959.1:0-19914 GCA_004027555.1 Craseonycteris thonglongyai
AGAGAGAGAGAGAGAGAGAGAGAGAGAGAGAGAGAGAGAGAGAGAGAGAGAGAAAGAGAGAAGAGGTAGGGCCCTAGAGCAGTCTCAATAGTTGTATGTCATTAGTTTTCTATATAGTTTCATTCTAAAGGTGGGCATGGGGCTGCACAGTGCAGGAACCAGGCAGGGGGCCTACTGAAGCTCCCTCCAGTAAGAACCAAACTGTGGGGCCATGCCCTAGTTCAGCATATGGGTCCACATGGGCCAGGGCCGGGATTTGATTCTTAGACCCCGGGGCTGAAAGCAAGTGCTCAACCCACTGAGTCATCCCAACATCCCCCACACTTCCCATTTTTAATACTGCAATGCCCACACAAGAAAAATTGTCTGTAGTGATTGGATAAGCAGAAGAACTTCCTTGGCAGACTAAATTTGTATCTATATCAAAAATGTCATTCTTAGTTTATGCTCATCAGCAATAGCAGAATTGCTCTGATGTTTACAGTCTTAAGTAAGAGAAAGACAAGATTATTGTAAATAAAGTTTCAGCTAATGCCATATAAAAAGTCCAGTATTTTTAAGAGAAGATGGAGATTACTGAAAAAATATCTGTTGATAACAGAATATTACAACCAATCCTGGATATTTCAATTGCTAGACCTTTTCATCTTTTCAATATTTATCTACTATCTACCCAATCATATAGGTATTCTAGAAGTCAGAATTCTAAATCTTTTAATTGGAAAACAAAAGTTTTAGATGTTATGTGAAATTCCATTTTCTTTCTAGAATCAATACTGTTATGTATATTCCATGCTTTCTAATAATTCTTATAATTATTTGATTAGATATGTTGTTTTTTTAATATAGTAAAACCAATATCTTCACTCTTAGAAGAACTCTTATTAGCAATATTTTTCACTTTGGTAGAGAAATAAGTTTAAATTTTGAGTGTTAATTAGCTAGGAATTACTTAGATTTCATCAAATGGATAAGATTTTAAGAATCTTTTATGACAGAATTTTCTTATTGAAAGGAAGACAGAGAGTTATTTGGCTTTGTAATAGATATGTTTGGCTTTATAAAAATTATCTCTCATTTCCTGAAGAAACAATGAAATATCACGTCACTTAGAATGCATTTAACCTTTATATATTTTTAAGTGAATTAGCTGATGTTTAATTCAGATTTCATAATTATTTGATTACCAATACTTGTGTAGACATAGATGAAAATACCTATTCCTATCAAATTTGATGACTTTTGCAGTTTCCTATGAAAAATATAAACAAATAAACATACATAAATAAACATATACTAAAATGTTAGAGTTTGGTCTTAGGGTCTACACAACACTGAATTTGAATTT
This sequence comes from Craseonycteris thonglongyai, assembly GCA_004027555.1. Classification (NCBI taxonomy): domain Eukaryota; kingdom Metazoa; phylum Chordata; class Mammalia; order Chiroptera; family Craseonycteridae; genus Craseonycteris; species Craseonycteris thonglongyai. The sequence goes on from PVKE010029959.1 coordinate 1,349, forward strand.
GAATTTGAATTTACCTGCAGAAATTAACAACTACAAAGAAGCCAATTTACCTAATCACCCAGAATCTTGGGTTTCCAACGTACAAAGTAGAGGTAGCAATACTACCTGACTTATAAGGTTGTTACTAATTAAATTACTAACAAGTACAGGGCCTGGTTTCTAATAGCCATGCATAAATAATGGGCACCTATATGTGCTAATACTTAGGTAACAGTTAATACCACTGCTGATTAATCGATTTTAAAAATCAGTCATACTACTTGTTGATTAGAAGTTGGTTCCACAAATGCCAAGTAAAATGGAGTAGGAAATCATAAAAATAATTTTTAAAATCGCCAAATTTTTCCTAAATCCTAAATATTTAAACTTAAATCAGTTTGTACAGTTATATGAATTCTCAGAATGCCTCTGATAGGGGACTAATATCAAAAACATACAAAGAACTTGTTCAACTCAACAACAAAAAAACAAGCAATGCAATTGAAAAATGGGCAAAAGACCTAAACAGACACTTCTTTCATGAAGACATACAAATCGTCAACATATATATGAGGAAATGCTCAACTTCACTAGCTACTGGGGAAATGCAAATAAAAACCACAATGAGATACCATCTCACACCTGTTAGAATGACTATAATCAACAAGACAAGGGATAACAAGTGCTGGAGAGGCTGTGGACAAAAAGGAACCCTCATACACTGCTGGTGGAAAAGTAAATTGGTACAACCACTATGGAAGGCTGTATGGAGATTCCTCAAAAAATTAGGAATGGAATTGTCATATGACCCAACAATCCCTCTACTGGGTATCTACCCAAAAAACCTGAATAATGTATTTTTTGGTTTTTGTTTTGTTTTGTTTTTTTAATGTTGCAAAGAATAATCTTGTTACAAACCTTGTCTGTACTGTTCCCCACTACACTTCATTACCTAGCAGAACATGAGGTACAGAGAAAGTACTAAAAACATATTTTTAGTATATAGTTAATTGAACAGAACATTTTTATTCAAGGATTACTCAACCAAGGATATGTTCTGTTTTTATTTAATATTCAGAGTGAATCAGAATAAGATTAAAGGCCAATCTTTTGTGGGATTCGTACATAAACAAAGAGAATGATTAAAAACTTCCACTGGGGACAAAAACACCTATTAGATAAATTTCTGAAGAGTTAGCCCAGTATTGAAACTTCTTCACAATTTATCTTTTACAGAACTTTTAATCTTTATCTCCAACCATTGTACCAAATCCACTGTATACTATTTTATCAGAACAATATTCATTCCCTCTGTGACATTTAGCCACATTTTACTTAGTACTCAGAACACCCTTCTTAATTCACATATATAAAAAAAAAATTGCTCTCATAATTCAAAGTCTAGATAAAATATCTTTAGTCCTGTGAAGACTTTTTAAGTTCCAGCTGAAAATTAATCACACCCTCTTTTTTATCCCATAGTCATTTTGTTCCTATCTTTAATGTATTTGTTATCACATTATATTATGAAAAGCTTTATTTATAATTTATTGGAACATAACCATAAACTTCTTTAGGATAGGACCTTCATTGATATGTTCAAGTTTATGTGGCCTATAGTTAACATATTAACTGACAGTTAATTATGGTTAATAATGGCTGTTGGTTTATTATATTAGATTTAAACAGAGCAAGCTAACAGAAGAGCACAAAAATGAGAAAATAGTTTCACGTTTTACGCTTCTGAGTACTCAACTAGAATTCCGGCTGCTCGCAGGATGATTCAAATTCAATCTTTTTCAATTAAATCGTGAGAGTTTTAGTGGGTAAGTAACTACTCTATCATAATTTTAAGTGACAGTCTGATGGGAATAAAATGTAAATCAGAGCATCCATCACATTTTGGGCTGCTGATGGTAAAACAGCCGCACCTGTGGATTTCTCAGAATAAGGATATGTCCTTGTCTTTCTCTTTACTGAAGAAAAGTGTTGCTTAGCTTTGCTCTGAAGAATATTCTCAGCAGTTGAATGTCATGAAAATAAAAAATAGTGATGAAAGAAATTAGCAGAAATAAACAATGAGCAATTCACACACCAAAAACAGTGACATAAGGTGGAGAATAATGGGAAAAAAAATATATATATATATTAGTGACTGGTTGACAGATTGCCACCATTTTACTCTCCGGGGTTTGTCACAACCTTCAATTGGAAGATAACATTGAACAGCTGGTGGACAACCAGTGCGGAACCTCAGTGAAGCTGAGTGGTGTGCAGTTGAAGAGGAACGAGCTTGGGGTTGTGGCTCATCTCCTCACACATACCTAAAAAAATAAAATGAGCCAGGAATAGAGCTAAATAATAGAAGTTGCCTTCTAGGAAAACATTTGAGTTATAACATATAGTCTTTATCTGGCATCAAATAGTATAATATGAAAATCAACTGAAAATTGCTGCTCCTGCTTTTGTCATATACCAGTTATGTGACCTCGGGCAATATTTAACCTCACTGAGCCTTAGTTCCCTCACCTATAAACAATGGAAAATAATAACTCAATATAACAAGTCCTACTTTTGTAGCAATTAAGATGATATTGTTGCCTGGGCTCTGCAAACTGTTATGTAAAGATATGTAGTGTACTATAACAGCAAGCTCTTTTTTTTTTTTTGGCTTATATGTATGTAATTACCCACTGTTTTGCTTGAATTTGTTCATTTGCTTACCTACCATCTATCTATAATTTATCTATTTATCTATCTGTCAACTATCTATTTACCTATCTATGTTTGAAAAAGAATAATCTACTATATTAAACATTCTTCATGTTAATTATTGGCTTGGGCTGTCTCTCTATTAGTGGCCTTAATTTGACTCCAGGCTTTAGTGAGTGATATATCTGATATCTTCTAGCTGCAATCACCTATCATCAGCTGTGTGAGATAAACATTTAAAAACTGGTTCTCTGTCTCTTGGGGTAAAACAGAGATTTGCAGTATTCCCCATTCTCTTTGTTGTAAGTATTCCCACTTTACCTGACTTCAAACTACCAACCTGACTTCACGTTGCAGAGTTGGATGACTTGGGCACAATCATGTCTCACCAGCTGGTAAGGATTAGCTCCAACACACCACTGCCTCATATTCAATATACAAGGGCTGTCCAGAAAAAAATCAGCCACAGCTGCCTCTGTGTTTCATAGTACATGGCTGGGTACTTCCCAGACCACACTTGTAAACTAATTTCTTCTAAGAGTCAATAAAAAATGGTGAACTTTTCTAATTTTTTCTTCACATACTGTCCCTGGAACAAGCACACTCTTTTAGGTTTTTACTAGTAAGTAAATACTGAAAACATAGAAGTACACTGGTAGAAATAAGAAGTGATTCTATATGACACATGACAAGTTCTAAGAAATTTGCAGATAGTTACATCTGAATTTCACTTAAATATAAATTAAACAAGGTGAACATTTGCTGAAGTACAATGAGTCAGGTGCCCCACTGAGCCCCACAAGGGATAAAGTCTTTGATGCTGTTTTTTGCTGCCTTGACCACTGTGTATTTCCACCACCCTTAATCAAAACAACCTGCCTAGTGTTGGCACTGGGTGGTTCAAAACGACAGAGTTCTGCTCGATGGTCAGCAGTTTCCACTCAGGGGTCCCCAAACTACAGCCCGCGGGCCGCATGTGGCCCGCAAAGCCCTCTAATCTGGCCCGTGGAGACCTTTTTATCTGAATACAATAATATTCAATAAATAATTAAAAACAACATCTATGTTTTGATTCTTTTTTATTTGGACCTCGAGTGTGTAGTCGGCCCCCCAAACTGCTGTTTGATAGTTAATGCGGCCCGCGGGCTGAAAAGTTTGGAGACCCCTGTCGGGAGCCTCCGGAGACAGAACCTGGGGAGAAGTATAGTTTCACACAATGAAAACTGCCCTTCTTTGCCAGTGCAGTGATGAGCTTCATCATCAGGCTATTTTTTCTTAACTACTTTATTCCATTTTCTACCCAGTAACTCCCCAACACAACTACACTTGTCTCCCTGGTGAAGAAGAAATTTTTCTATGTAGACTCCAGATATTTCTGCCCCAGTACTTAGGTGATCCCACCTTTTGGTAACATCTTGGACTTCTGTCGTGACCTCTGTTTATCCTGGAATTCTTCCCCCTCATTCCTGTTCGATTTATTTTAGCCCTGTTTCTTTTAAATGTAAAGGAATATTTTTTTTTTCATGAAACATATTCAAAAGCTAATTATTAAGTTTTGATTCTAGTCTGGGTATATTCGCCCCCAGTGCCTCCTTTGGCAGTCACTACCATTTCTCTGTTCTCTTTGCATCTGATTATTTCCCCAGAGAAATACGCAGTTTGCCAGCACCTTAAATTCTTAAAGATAAGGACTTCCTTTGGAAGTCCCCATTATAACTGTCTTCTGTTACAGGGCAGATATGAGTGATATACATCTAGTAAATAGCTAGAACTTTCCTGATCCAACATTTGAGTTCTTTTCCTTTTCCAAGCTGAGCAATTACCACCCTTCCCACTACGTTTTCCTCTTAGAGGTTGCTAAGAATCATCACATTAGACACAAATAAAAACAACACTAGACTACATGTTCCCCCTCAAGAGCAATTGAAAAACTTGCTTTATGCAAATAGAATTTTGTGATCAGGGCTAACTGGCAAACATATTCCCCAAATAATAATAATGTTAATTCAGACTCTAGAGAGTAGAGCAGAGGAATGGCATACCTTCTGCAGAAACCTGAAGACTAAATGGCAAAAGGTTTTACTGAGATAATTGTGCTTTATGAAAGGCATTCAGACTCACTTCCCAGAGAATAGTAACTGGAATGGAGTCATTACCCAAACCTGCCAAGAAAATAAAATATCACATCCTCTTTTATAGTTCTAAAATTAAGCTAACAATCTTGGTACATCATGCTAAGAATCATAATGGATACAACTTTCATTGAAAAAAATCAAATATGACATTGAATTTACCTACCTCCTATTGAGAGATATGAAAAAAGATTGTGTTTCATTATTAACAACCAAGAATATATGTAACAAGGCTGCCATTTTTTTTGTAGCGCTTTCTATATCTGTTCCTTAATTTGATATAATTAGAAAATTAAGGCAACAATTTTTGTATCACCTTTTCTTCCTAGTTATGAGTGCTGTCTGGAAAGTATTGAGCCATGTGACCATTTTCTTTATACTGACAATGGCTGTATTTTTTCTGGACAGCACTTGGATATTCACAAAATTTCACTTCAATTATTTAATACTTAAATATTTACCATCTCTAACATATTTTTATATTCTCTGACTGCAACTTTATGTTTTCTCATTGGATCCTTGCAGTAAGTCCTGTGAGGAAACTTAGGCAGACACTAATATCTTCACAATTTTTACACAAAAGGTAGCCTAAAATCAAAATCTCCAATGCTAAATTCTCCTTCTAATTATATTGCTAAATGTTCAAACTATAAGTTAATTTTAGAGGTGTTTTACTTCTCTTTTTAACATACTGATTTTGTCACCTACCCCCATATTGGAGGATATTTTTAAGCTATCTAGAATGAATATAATTATTCTCCTATATAAACTTTGTGCATTTGTTTGACTTTAACTTTGAGGGAAACTTATTGTCCTAGAGCTAATAATATCCATGATATACACATCAAGTGAAAAAGGTGCAGGGGACAGTGAAAGTTGATGACTTTTTAGAGAAATGTGGAAAACTTGCAGCCATAGCAGTGTAAGTCTTTGCAAAGTGTGTCTCTCAACCAAATCTAGTGAAAACATAGATTATGGGGAAAAAGACAAAAGGAGGAGGGTGGTTTTCTCATTACTGTGGTCATAAAGTGTAACAGTTGTGTCCTCTATGGAGTTAAATGGAAAACACTGATAAGCATATTGAAAATGTTCATTGTCTCAATCATCAAAGGAAGGGAAATGAAAACACCAATAAAATAATATCTGAACCTTTCAAACTGATGTTCTTCAGTACAAAGGACTATGTTCAGTATCCCTGAGGCTGTGGAGAACATTTACACTACCAAGGAATCATATATTTATTGATATAGGTGAGAATTATGGCAAGAAGAAAAGTTTTATTTAATAATTTCATATAGCAAATTTTAAATAATGTTGATTGATTCTAGTTTACTTCTTTTCGTTGGCCATTTAGTCATCTCAGAAATCTTTGTTGTTTGTATGTATTTAAGAAGATGATGCATATTCAAAACCATCAAATGAATACAAAAGACACTAAATAATGACACATGAATAATATGGACAATAGGATTCTAGGTTTTTAGAAGAGAAAAATAATGCCACAAGGACAAGTAGCCAGAATGACCTCACAGAATCTGAGCAACACTTGTGTCTTATATGTGGGTAAAACAGGGGTATCCAATCTTTTGGCTTCCTGGGCCACAAAGAAAGAAGAAGAATTGGTTTGGGACACACATAAAATACACAAACAAATGAGCTAAAAAAAAAAATCACCAAAAAAATACTCACAATATTTTAAGAAAGTTTACAAATTTATTTAGAATTGCTTTTAAAGATGTCCTGAGCTGCACGTGGCCCATGGGCCATGGGTTGGACAAGCTTAGGGTAAAACTTAGGGAGACAGAGAGCAATGATGAGGAAATTCCAGGTGTAACACTGCTACTTGGGAAAGGATGTGGGAATGTTTGAGAGACGATGTACAGTCAATTTGAGTGAACAGAGTGTACTAGTACAATAATAAATAGGAGATAAACAAACTTTCTCCTACAATTGTATTTATGCACCATTGTTATCGTACTTTCAATATATTTTTGATGACTCTTACAATTCATAAAAAATACATGAGCATCTAGATTTTACTAGTTTAAATGGTGTAAAACAGGACCTTGAGTATTTTCATAAATAAAAACATAACTTATTTTAATTTCAGTCACCATATCATTTGTTGCTAATTAACTACATGTCTTTTTATTTCACCTATTCATAAACTAAAAAATATACATAGCAAAGACTATGCTAAGAGAATATTTGAATGGTTTGTTATTCCTGAAAGAGTTCAATGAGTTCAAAGTGACTATTGCCATAGCATATTGTTTGTGCTTAAATTTGTTTTCCAGACTGCATTTGATTGTGTTTAAATGCTTCTCTTATCTAAAGTATGTTGTTCAATACTCCCTTCACATATACTTTAGAATATAATAAAATAAAATCCAGCTGTCCAATGGAATAAATCATAGCCCTGTAAAAAGTGCAGAGCATTTCCCCCTGCTGGATGACTATGGATACCAAAAGCCATAAATTCTTCCCTGGAATTCTATTATAATTATCAGTAAGAAGTATTATGATTCAAAGATTTAGCATCTTTAAATAAATGTATTCAATTTATAATTTGTTTTGTTTTCTTATGCTTTCTGAATCCTCCAAATGATATACTCATACAAGAATAATGGCAGAAGCGACATTGTATATAAAACGTGTATTCTTTAAACTCCTAGATATAATTTTAAGTTATCCTGGGGTACAGACCCAATCCACTGTCATTTTTTATGACTTTCAGAAGCCTCCAGCTTGTTTACTAGCAGCTTTTATATAATCTCTACTCCTAGATCATTTCTTATCATCTGTCTAAGGAAATGGTATTCTTCAAGACAAGACTGATCTCCTCCACCTACAATCAAAGGCTTTTTGACACTGGAATTGTTTATTGCATCTTTTCGTCTTGGAAATTCAGTTTTCCCCTTCATTTTAGTAAGTACTGTCTATTCTCAATTCAGAGGTTTATCTACTCTGGTGTATCCAATATTGATAGAATCTATTTTCTAAAGGTACTCAGCTCTTCACAGATATAGAAAATAACAACGTAGTAGGGTCAACTTTGCCATAGTAATGCCTTCTATCTATAATTAACATTATGAAATTCTAAATTATCTTGTATCTATTATTTCTTATGTTCATGGGTAACTATCTTGTAACTGCATTAATATCATTGCCTTACTTGTTTCCCTGACTTCCTGAATTGAATTTTATGTTGTCTATAAAAATGATCTGTTTATTTTTATGACCTTCATTATTACTCTGTCTGCTTATAGTCCTGGAGACAGTAGAATTATTCTGTCCTTGACCTCACAAACCTGCATTATTTATTGTTATTTGACAACCTCTACGGCTTAAAATGATGCCAATACTTTGTTTTCTTTACAAATCTGCAATTGGGCAGGATTCAGTGGGATGGCTCATCTCTGCTTCACGTGCCACCCACTGGAAAGTGTGACTGAGGCTAACGTATCCATTTACAAATGGTTTGTGGACGTGCCTGGAAAGCTGGTGTTGGCCGTCAGCTAAAAGCTAAGCTGGAGGTCTTGTTTTTCAAAAAATGTGTTTCTCCATGGGCCTGCCAGAACTCCCTTGCAAAATCGTAGCTATACACCCAGTCTTGTGAGCTAAGAGTTATCTGACCCTATATACACAACTTATAATAAGAGGCAGAAGAACTACAGTACACAATATCTTTGAGAAAGAGGAGAATTGGGACAAACATAAAAATTATTGACTCATAGCATTCCGGAAACAAAGCTAGACACATGTTTTCGGTTCATTGATTAGTACGCAGTCTTGCTCCATGGAAATGATACACCTGGCTCTTGGCTCTTCACTCTGAACCATCCTTTAGCTTCCATCAGAAATACCCAATGTTTACAGCTAAGTAGTTTTCTTAAACTTCCTTTCATAACATAATTTGGGGCCCCGAAGCCTCTTTTTATTTTGCACAATCTTTGTAATTTTTCATCCATGCTAGCTAATTAATTTTTTTTAATATCAAGTGTTAGTGGACCAAATTATAGCTTACTTCCTTAGATAAAATATTTTCCATGCTAATTTCTTTAAGATGTGTTCTTCTTTATTTTGGGCCTCAAGAGGCTAACGTGGAATAACACGTTCAATATTTTTAGAAACTCTATTGTTTAATTGCAGGACACACTCCTAAGAATATTAGAAGCCCTATTGTGCATACCCATAAATATTTCTGAGGTCTAAAAACACAAGTCTTACATTCATGCAATGGAAACATTTAGTATTAGTCCATCTTATTCCAATATCCCCCTGGATTTGAATTTTGCCCTAAAGCCTTTTCCTGTTTAAAAAATCTATTTTCTGGTACAGATGAGAAATGAGAAACATTTCTATTTCAAACTCTTAAACCTTTGGTTTCTCTAAATTCTGCTCAACAACTTAACAGTTCCTTAGTTATCTCCTTATATTTTATTATGAGCAGCTAGAAAAAGTCAGCAATTTCTATGTTCTGTCCTAAAAACCTATCCACTGAAATCTTTGAGTTTATTAGGTTTCCTCTCTATTTCCCAGGTTGCCATGGGTAGAAGTGTTGACATGTTTGACCACTTCATATAAGGAAGAGCCCCTTTTCTCTAGCTTTTGGTCCCCATGTTTTATATTTTTTGTTACATTGCCACTCCTTTTCCAGAAACAAATTCTGTTCCAGTTGTCTATTGCTGAGTGAAAAATAGTACCTAAATTAAATGTCTTCAGACAGCAGTGATTTTATTTTATCTGGTTATTCCTTGGTTCAGGAGCTAATACAGGGTGCAGCTGACATTTAGCTGACAGCCATGCTGATCTGATGGGTTCTTAATAGCTTCACTTACATGTTTAGCATATACCTGGGGATGGCTGAAAGAATAGGCCGCTCTGAGACACTCTCCCTCTTCATGTAGTCTCAGAGCATTCCTAAGTATTCTTTTCAGCAAGGTAGACTTCTCGCTTTGTAGCTCAGGACTCTATGATAGAGTGTTCTGAGAAACAGGAAGTAGGAGCTACCTGTTATTTAAGGACTGGATCGAGAAACTGGCACAATGCCACTTTTGCTATGTTTTCTTGGTGAAGCAGTCATGGAGATGACCGAGATTTAAAAGCAGTGGACATAGACCACCCCCACTCCTTTTCTCAATGGGAGCAGTATCAAAGGATCCATGGCTGTCTTTCATCTACCAAAGGGTATTTGTAAATACCAACATAATTTCTAGCACAGGGTTTTCCAACTGAATTGATTTAGCTTGTACAATTGCCCATAAGCCTGTAAATCAGGATTTACATGCAGCCTAAGACATATGGCCCAAAACAAATTCATAAGCAAATTTCTTAAAACATTATGAGATTTCTTAAAGCTTATTAGCTATTGTTAGTGTTATTGTGTTTTATGTGTGGCCCAAGACAATTTTTCTTCCAATGTGTCCCAGGGAAGCCAAAAGGTTGGTCACTCACCACTGGTATAAATAAAGGGAGCAGGGGGTATCACATTTGCACATCTTCATGTTGCAAAATATTTACAATATATTTGACCCCCCGCCCCTTTTCCTTTTCTCTTTTTGTTTTATGTTAGAGAAAGAAAAAAACAACAACATAAATCTTAGGTGGCAAGATTTAGAAATTTCTATTTAATTTGATTCTTGGATATTTGCCAAAAATTTATCCTTAACACACCTTTTAGTATCTCTTTCTCTTTGTTGCTCTCCATTAACTTCACAACAATTTTCTTGGTCTTTCTACTCTGAAGGTTCATATTCACTTTCTCTGATCATTTCATTTTTTTATGCTTTCACCTCCTATTAGTTTCTGCTATGGCTGACAAAATGTATATGCTATTGTTTGATGCAAGCTAGGAGAACTTTTGATCTGCTATCTCTTGCCTCAAAAATCATCATGCCTATTCTTTTTATATCTTAATTGGTTTTCTTAATTTACCCATATTTACTCCCTAAAAGATGGCAGGATAAGTTTTTTAATTTCCTCCAACTCTTTCAGATTTCATAGCATTTGAATTTATAGTACACTAAAAAGAGACATATGTCTTTTTATTTCTAATATCTTCTAATAAGGCTCCATTAAGTTTTACTCTCGGTTTCTCTCTCATACTTGAATGTGATGACTATATAGCCAAGAAAAATTGCAGAGCATAAAATCATATTTGTCTTTGTTAAAAAAAATTGTTTGCCCAACTAAAGCCTTATTTTCAAAATTTATTGATTTGTTTTCTGTCTTGAACCTTAGTTTATCAAATCTAGAAATTGTGTGGGATTCTTGACCCAGTATAATCCAGAAATATAGTTATACTGGGAAAAATGCTTCAGAAAAAAATATGACTATGACCTCCTCTGAACTATGTCCTATTTGTAGAATAAAAGCAAAGAGCAGACACAGAAATGCTGAAATAGTGACAGAAAGCCTCTGAAATAAACCCAACTCAAAAAACTTCTCAATAGATATGGAAAGTTCATTTTTTGTTATTTTTTTAAAGTCATTTATGGGTTACTCCATTATAATACAGTATAACATTGTCAAGGACTAGAATATACTCTTTTATGACTATTTTATCCAGGCTGTGAGATTGGGACTAGAGAAAGAAATAAAAAGGCTAAGCTGTCCTTTAGAAAAAAATCAATGTCAAATTCCGTTTTAAGGATTGTTCTCATTGGACAATAATAGGAACAGAAAGGAAAGGTCACTGTATCACCAGACTATTTTATGTTATCTATTTTCTTTAATATCACACATACACACACTACTTGAAATGGTTAAGTTAAAAAATAACTCTTTCATCATAGTCATCATTATTAGAAATTCATTAAGGCATGCAAAGTCACTCTGTTGAATACATGTGGTGTGCTGTTGCCAGGATAGGAATTAAGAGACATTGTTGAGCAATTGGTTAAGTGCTCAACCTCCTGTTAGTTGTGTTTGTGTTATTTCCATTACAATGTGGCACTATCAGGCAAAGTTTGCCAAATAAATGGTATAGAATTTATAAATAACAAAATCTATAGGAATTCAAAATAAGGTCACCTTGATGAGTGTGGACTCATAAAATATAGATTTTATGTGAGGGAAACTAAGCAATGTCTTCATTTTACAAAATACCCAACTGAAAGAAATCTTATTAGATCTCAAACAAGAATCTGTGGAAAATGAAAGAGCATATCTTATTTTTTAAAGCAATACCAAGGGCAAGACAAGTGCTTTTTGCATTATGCCACAGAGATTTTCCTCCTTCTGATACCTAAGAATTAATTGATTCTTTCCCAGATGAGCTTCTAAGACACTGACTGAATGGTCTTTGGAAAAAGTCTGTGTAACCCTGGATAACTGTATTTGTCTGGCAAGGGACGACTCATAGAGGTAACTATTTCAGGCTTTTGCGAGTTTCAGGATTCTGACTCATAGCTTCACATCTACTGACAAAAGTCACTTTTGTGCATAGACAGACTTCTCTTTTATTATATAATGTAACTAAATTGGCTTATAATTTTACATCTGTCATAGAGGCTGCAGCAAGAAAATTTTAATACGCTGCATTAGAATGAGGGTTGGCAAACTTTGACCCACAAACCAAACCTGCTGACTGTTTTCAGACAGTCCACAAGCTAAGAATGTTTTTTTACATTTTTAGATGGTTGTATAAAAATCAAAAGAAGAATGATATTTCACAAAACTTGGGAATTATATAAAATTTAAAGTTCAGTGTCACACATTTTTTGGAACATGTCCAAGATCATTTATTTTACTATGGTCTATGGCTGCCTTTGTGTTACTAAAGGAGAGTTGAATAGTTGAGATTGAGCTGTCTCATCCACAAAGCCATATTTGTATATTTACTATCTGGTTCTCTACAGAAAAGTTTGCTAACACTTGTAATACATTTTCAAGTGATGTTTTTCAGAATTTAAAATTCTCTTAAACTAATATGCATTATCAACTTGGACAATGAAAGGCCTTGATAAATACCTCATTAGACTCGAATTGACGGTACTCCCAGACATGAAACTAATCCTCACACTTTGGGGACAGCCTCTGCTGACAGTGACTTTGGAATCAATATATTTGTCAATCAGATGAAAAAGGTGAAAAATTGGTTTGGAATATAGAGCAGACTGTTACAAAGTTTCTGTTTGATTCTGTATACACTGACCAAAAGGAAAGGATTAAGGAAGCTTGTAAATTTAGGAACAGGAGAACTGTCAATAATTTTGCAATAAATTTTCCAGATATATTCATGTTAATGGAAAACAATATTTACTTCCTTTAAAAGTAAAAATAGGGTAAGTTGGGATGGCTCAGCGGGTTGAGCACTTGCTTTGCAGCCCCAAAGCCTGAGGATCGAATCCTGGGCCCTGCCCATGCGGACCCATATGCTGAGCTGGGGTATGCCCCCAGTTCAGCTCTTGCCAGGGCCTATGCGGGAGGCTCTTGGCCCAGTTCCTGCCCTGAGCGGCCCAGTGCCCACCTGTGCGGTGAAACTGTATGGAGGGCTAACGCTGTCAACTATGGAGGCTGCTCTGGGACCTCCCCATTCTCTCTGTCTCTCTCTGTCTGTCTCTCTCTCTCTGCCAAAAAAATAAAATAAAATAAATAAAAATATATATTTAAAATAAAAAAGCTTTCTACTGATTTCAAGGCATTTTCTAGGAAGCTTTAAAACTAGCATGTCTGGTAGCATATTTTTATCCAGTGTCATAAACAGGATGCTTTCTTTGTTCAAAAGTAACTATTTCTATTTGCATGGACAGGTTGCCTCCTGAAATTATTCCTGAAACATCAATCCTTAATCTTTAGAACTCTGTTAAGTTGTCTTCAACAGGACTAAGGTTCCTGAGAAAATCTTTCTATTATCAAAGATGTCTATGGGGTGCCTAGGTACAAATGACCACCAAAGTTCCTTCAGAATTTTCAACTGATATCATGTCAAACAATTTTGAAGGAATAGTCTGCTCAGACATCTTGGAAAATAGAACTACCAGTGACCCAGATAATATCAAGGTGATACTTGTAAGTACTGAAAAAGTAGTGCAATAAATCAATATACTAACCACAGATAAAAAGAATGTTGTGATGCTGTAATTCCAGCTTCTGAGGTATTCTAAGGTAAATCATTACCATAACTTATTCTAATATGGATACATGATACTGTGTATATTTTCATCCTGGCTGTTTTTGCTTATATCTCATATTTGATCTGGGATATTCTCTATCCTTTCCTTGTTTTAAAATACTCCATAGCCTTGGTGATCTAGCTTTATAATCCTACCTTTTCCAAGTAGTTTCATAAATCGTTCCACTCCCAAAATCACAGCATTTAATACCTGTTACTTTTTATTCAAATTACCTTGTAGAGTCTTGGAATTTATGAACAATTTATGGTATATTTAACTGTAAAAATATATAAACATTCAGTCACCTTCTCAATTATAACTTGATTGAGGGTGGGGTCACAACTTTATGTACCTAAACTTTCCTATAGTATCTAGCACTGTGTCTTTTTGCTGGTAAACACATTATAATAATTTTCTTATTTAATTTTATGTATGAAATACGTGAGTTCACAATTTGAACATAGAGAAACAATGTATAATTCCAAATTTACCTTTGTAGAAAATAAACATAGCATGGTATTTGTTTAATTTTAACAGCAAATAAATCCTAAAAAGAAAAACTATAGTATTCTGATTGTACTTATATCATTGTAAAATTTGTAGCAGGCAGCTTCTGACATAACTTCAAATGATGACTGACTCTCTATGTTCCTGTCATGTGCAATTCTTCAGTGTGCGCTAGACGTGGCAACTTGCTTCTAATGAGTAGAATATGGTGAAAGTGATGGATGGCTTTTCTATAAATCATTTATATAAGACTGTGACTTCCATTTTGCTGAAAGACTTGTTCGCTTGATGGCTTTTATAAAATAAGCTGTCAGGTGGTAGAAGCCCACCTGGCAAGGAACTGAGGGAAGTCTCTAGTTAATAGTCAGCAATGAACTGATACACTCACTGCAGTAGGCTGCAAAGAATTGAATCTTCCTGACCACCAGGACAGTGAGCTTGGAAGAAGATCCTTCTGCAGGTGGCCTGCACATGAGACCCTGCCCCTTGAATGCAGTCTCATGAGAGACCCCACAGCAAAGAGTTAAGCTAATCTCTTCCTGAACTCCTGACCCACAGCAACAGAAATGATACATGTGCATTCTTTGAAGCCACTTAAGTTTTTAGATATTTTACTCATTCAATGATTTTATTTCTTTCATATATATTAATATGGTTTCATTTCTATAAAATCAATGATGCAGACTATAAGATCTTGAATTATTGCAGTCCATATTCTCTGCCTAGCAAGAGTGGTCAATCATATATTCTGACTCTAGGAGTAAAAGCTAAGAAGGGTTCATACCTGTAATATCACGTTTTGAAGTTATAACAATGCTGTAAGGTCGACTGATAAGGGGGAAGGAGGAGATATCTATACTATTTTCATATTTAGAAGAGACCAACACTAATAAAGGGTTAGGCTGTGTAGTAAAGACTGAAACATGTGTCTATTACATTGACAGTGTAGGTGAAACTTTTTTAAAGGTCCTTATATCATATGAGCAGTTGTCTCCTTCATAAATGTCAATGGTTTCTCCTGCTCTTTAATGAAAAATTGTTCCAAAACAATGATTATAACTGTGTGTATGTGTGTACGGTAGTTAAGAGAACAGCACTGTCATTTTATTTGATAATATTGCATTTACCCTGCATGAAATCTTCAGCCTTTGACTTTCCCAGGAGTTGAAAGAAGCTAGCCATCATTGCTAGCCAGGCTGGGTGAATTTGAGATACCCACAAATGATTTGTTCTACTAAGACTAACCCAGCATTGTGGCAGATAAAGGCTAAAACATCTGCCCTCTACTTGGGTGACTGTTTAAAATTACAGAGGACCACTAGAAAAAGTCTTTGTAGTTTTCCAAGAATTTGCTTTCACACCTTTTTGTGCCATTGAGCAAATATTTATCATAGAAAAAAGAAGGGAAATCAAACAAACAACAACAAAAAAAAACAAACAAGAGAGAAGCAAATAGCAGTTTGTTCCAACTGGTATGAGACTCAACATGTGATGCCAAATTATGGTAGCTTTCTGGAGTCTAAATGTGCTCAGTGAATAATATGTGTGTGCCTGTGTGTATAGGTTTTCAAGTACTTCATCAACAAAGAAACATGCTCTCAATTTAGGTATTTACAAGAAATGGCAGAAAAAAATTTTTTTTAACTGAAAGAAATATTGTCATATAGTATATATATTTATGTGTGAATATATGCATATATGTGTATATCCAATTTGTTAAATAATCCCAAGACACTATTCCTGGTGCTAGACAATGAGAAAGTTCTCTGTAACTAAAGGACTGGTAAACTGCTAAATAAAAGGTCATACAGAGGTCAATACTAGAACAGAGCTGACTACAGGCAATTACAAGCACACGTGAAGTGCTTCTTCTCAGGTCCTACACTAAAAGGGTTCAAAACGACAATTATTAGCTGTATCTTCTTTCAGTGTTATTCCTCAGGAAATAGGCAAGCAGCACACTATGGCTTGAGAAAACTGTTTCTAAAACAACCCACCTCTTCAGTCTCCTCCCAAATTGTATAATGTTTCATTCAGATTTTGTGCTTTTTCTTTTTTTTTTTTGGTCTTTTTTTACTTTCCTTGAGGGCAGAATTTATACCACCTGTGTTTCCTACACTGGACTGTGGCCTAGGACTGTGCATTCAGTGACTTATCTTTCACTTTTTTCCAGGACTCAGACTTTCAGAGGGGTCCTGCTGTCAACTTAGGAGATACCGGTAGGTCTGCCAGTATTTCAAACAGAAAACATTATGCTAAAGCAGTATGATTTTTACTTTATAGCCGACTCAGAAGGTTGTGAAAATAATTCAGTTCTGAATTGGACCTCCATTTCTTATTTATGGTCTGAATCATGATCATCCCTGAAGCTATACCTTTATTTTATGGAAAAAAAATTTTTTTCCTCAAACCATCAGTTTTTGTCAATTGGCTCACATTTTGTTACTCTGTGAGAATTAATTCTTTGCACTAACTTCTTTGGGGAAGTGTATCTTGTGAACAGTTATCTCCCGTTTACTTTGCGTTTACCAATGCATTAGTTAGGGAAACTGAACTACTATACAAACAACCCTGTAAATATGACATTAAAAACAGTAAAAGGTTATTATTTGGGTAAAAGTTTGGTACAGGTGTTCGTTGTCTGCAGGTAGCTTTCCGCTGGGCTGTGATCCAGAGGTCCGGATTCTTGCACCCCTTAACTCCATCTGCCCCTGTTAACTTAGGAGCACTGCACTGAATGTCTGTTGGTAGTTGGTGTCAGAGACTGGAAAGAAGGCATGACTTCCTTGCATTCCTAGTCACATAGTCACCCCTGGACTCAAGGGTTCTAGAAAATATTTCCAGCTGGGTTCTTGTCTCCTGCTATAACTCTTTATGCAAGACAAAATAAGAAATGGGAAATACAAATATTTAAAGGTCAACTAGCTCTTCCTGCTACTCTCACAGATTAGTAAAGTTTGTCATTTCTTTCTTTTCCAAAGCCTTAACATTTGTATTAGAACGACTACTACTCAATTGCCACATTCATTTAAGAGATTCTAATCATTGTTTGGTTATTCCTATAAAAAGTTAAAAACCACTATAGGGCAGGAACCATGACTGATTGCCGTTATACAAGTTCTCAAGGTGCCTAATGCAGTTCTGGCCTTGGAAAAGACACATTTTCTACTCCCAATAAAGGAGCCCCATCCTATTAAAGTCCTCCTTTTCTGGTTATGTACCAGGGCTTCAATGGCAAAATGGCAGCTTGAAATATATTTTTCTAACATGTTATTGTACTTAGTGTAGCCAGAGAGTTACTTGTACTCTATTCATAGACTTTGGGATTACCCATGATAGGTTTCAAGTATTCTGGCTAATGACTCTATGATTCCTATAATTTCAAGACCAAATGTTCCACAAGCATCTGGTTAAGATGACAAAAGTACAGACATGGCACAAGAAGTCTTTCTGCTTGCTTGTTTTAGTTGTGGTTTTATTTTGTTTTTGTCTCTTGTTTAAATGTCTATATTAGTACAGCAAAAGAAAATTTTCTGAATCATGATAATAATGTTATTAACTAATATACTTTGCATTTATATAGGTTTGTACAGTGCATTTTTATTTTCAAAGTACTTCTATGGTGTTATATATTTGTTTGTAAGAATTTATCTGGTAATATAGAAAGATCGGTATTATTTTTACTCCAATATAGCATGAAGAAATTTTAGCCCAGTGAGGACAAATCAATTTCTCATATTAATATAAATTAATGCTAAAACTAGAATGAATGTGTTGGGGTGCACAATCTACTTGTTTTTCACGCAATGTTATGACTTTTAAGTTTTTTGAGAGTAGGAAAGTGTATGTTTTAATTTTTATTACCTGTTTGTGCTTTGAAAGACTTTTTTTTTTTTTTTTTTTTTTTTAATTATACTGTGGGGGGAAAGCCGGGACGGCTCAGCGGGTTGAGCGCTCGCTTTGAGGCCATGAGGACCGAGGATCGAATCCCGGCTCCGGCCCAGGCAGGACCCACGTGCTGAACTGGGGAGTTCCCACAGTTCGGTTCTCTAACTGTCTCTGTCTCTGTCTCTCTCTCTATCTGTCAAAAAGTAAAATAGAAATAAATATGCACTGA
>PVKE010029960.1:0-19923 GCA_004027555.1 Craseonycteris thonglongyai
GCGGAGATCACAGTGTCAGGCTGTCAGAATTCTAGGAATTTATGACCTTGGCAAATTCCCAGAATGCATTAAACTATTGCTAGAAAGTTTTGTCTTCTACAATCGCTTCAAAGTCCATGGTACACGGAATTCCACCCCAGACATTGCGAGTGATCGACGATCGACCAAAATTGGCCTCGCGAATTCCACCCCAGACATTGCGAGAGATTGATGATTGACCAAAATTGGCCTTGTGATCAACTGGTCGACCGGGATCGACTTGTTGGCCACCCCTGGACTAGAGAGTACGAGGTTCTTCTTTGTCTCTGGTCTCCAGAAAAAAAGGAGTGCAGTAGGGTTCCTTCCTGCCCTAGCTGAGAAGAACCATATAGTTGACCCTTGAACAACAAAATCCACATATAACTTTTGAATTTCCCCAGATCAAGTACTAATAGCCTACTGGTGACTGGAAGCCTTACCAATAACACAAAGTCAATTAACTCACTTTGTATATTATATAGTGTATTCTTATAGTAAAGTAAACTAAGAGAATTCAAAGTCTTATCAAGAAAATCATAAGGAAGAGAAAATACATTTACAATATTTAATCCATGTATAAGTGGACCCTGGCAGTTCAAATCCATGTTATTAAAGGGTCAGCTATCGTTCTTCAGCTATGACGGGGGTGGGGAGGGACATGCCGAGTTAGGAAGAAAGGAATAAGATGTTCCATTTTGGCCCTGGGTATAAGCCATGTTCTTCAACCTGACTTCAACTCGAATAAAGCTAATGTATTATTTTCCTTTTGGTTCCTTGTGTATGTTCTCAATTTGGTTGAGAATCCAAAGGGAAGAAGGGCTGCATGATGGAGCGTCTTCTGTATGCCAGATACAAAACTGTCTTTACTATTTTCTTGAACTCATTTGCCTTCTCTTGGGCGACAATGCCAACTCACTATCATAAAAAGTAAAAAAAAAAAATATATAATAATAAATTATATATATTTTTTCAATTTTAATTTTCACTTCTTGGGATGAAAAATTTGGCCAAGAGTCTTCCTTCTCCATTTCTACCCCCAAACTTTAAATTTTCTGACTTTGATACAATGCCAATCATTATTTTTAAATGAAAATCTAGCAGAAAGAAAAGATATGAATTCTACTAACTTCCAAAAAGTATTGATTGGCTGATTTAATATTTATTGAATTCGACAATGCACTAGGCATCACAGAAACACACAGAAAGAAGCAATTAATAGCATGCCATTATTTGGAAAATTAAATGATAAATTAGTAACATAAAAATTAGAAAATAACAATGGAGCCTAAATCTTGAATTCTTTTCATGATTTGTTTGCTTATTATTACTATCCTTGAGATAACTGATACAAAGAATAGAAATGAATGCATCTATAAAGAAATATCTATAATCCTACTGCATGGCAGTTAAGCATTTGCTTGCCAAGAGAGATAAATGATATTCTTGTGTACACTCGAAACTTATAAATGGCTGCAGCAAGACTCAGGCTGATAATAATTTTGCTAACGTAATAGCTCAGAAACCCATAATTGCCATTTAGTAGCTTTTTGTTGTAAAAAAAAATACAGAATTTGGGGCAAATTGGTTACAATGCTGTGTTTGTGGTCTTAGACATGTTCCGAGGATATTTTTAGACCATTTCAGCTCACTCGCAAATTTTAGACAATGAGAAGTAGAAAGTAAAGAAGACATTCCTAAATTCTGTTAGTTATTTCTGCCAATGTTTGCAGAAGGTTAATTCAGTTTTGTTATTGTTTTAAATGACTCCACTGGGGCAATGTGAGTCCGTGCGGTAAATAATTATTTCTTTCCTAATATGCTACACATTGCAGGCTCTCAGGATTCTCTTCAATCACCCCTGCATAATGGACAGGAATACTCTCTCATGGCAGTGGCATGTGGTATCAGGAATCCTTTAAGCAATGTGTACATGATGCAGTGCTACCTGTCAGTGTCTGAGTGCCAGGGACCTTTGAAGCCTCTCCTGCCTTGTAGTGCATGCAGTAGTTGCTGACATTCAACTTTCCCACCTTACCCAGCATCTGCAAGCAAGATCCTCCCATCTTCAACCAACAACTAAATGAAATGCAACATGTCAGCAACTTGAGTGTTTATTTTGTTTTAGGAAACTAGTTGTACATAAGAAAATTTAGTCCATTGTTTCCTGTGTTTATAAACCTAGCATTTACGAAATGCCATTAGGCAATCCCTTTTTTCAGTTTCCTTTAATGCGTGCACATGGTAAGATGTTAAAGGTCTTACGAACATCAATGGTTACGCTCTTATCCAGTTGATTCTGTATTGTTAGAAAACAATACTGATTTTGAGATCCTTCAAGCAAATAACAAAACTTAAGTATTGTTATGGATTCTTTGCTTTTCAGAATTTTACAAATCACTTTTTTTATGACACTATTTCTTCAGTCTCTTGCATATTCCAAAGAGTCCACCTTAGTAGTTACAAGAAAATCCACAAATGCAGTAATGTGTGCACTTGCTGTTACAATTGCAGTTTCCTTAGGAGAGTAAATAAAACGAACAAAAACAGCTCCACACAGCATTGCCTTGGGAGCAGCACAACGCAGTACCGCACCTGGCCGGCGGGCCAAGGCCGCATGATGCCGCAGACTGCAGCAGTGGCGGCTTCCTGGCCGGGTGGCGGTGGCAATTCACTGAAAAGCGCACTGCAGCGCTCCCGCCATACCTTCTGCGTTGGCATTGCACCAGCGACCACTGTAAAATCTCCCGACCATCAACTACAATATACTTTTTGCTGGTTAAGAAGAAATGGGAGGGGGCCAGAGGGAGAGCAAAGGGAGTGTTTGCGTTTTAAATGTGACAGATCATTATTTTCTTACACTCCCTAAAAAATTCTTTTCTCAAAATATTTACCAGCCAATCCCCAATTTCCTTCATCTGCCAAGTCTCTAAATCTGAAATTGCCTCTCCCTCCAAATGCACTAAATGAGTCAGGTTTTACGGTAAGGTAAACGCATGGATACAAGAGTATCTACAGCGCCCATTTCTCGGTTGCGAAACAGCACCAAGTTTGAGGGTGATCCAATTCAAGTCTGCAGACCAGAGCGTTCTATTGGGGAGCGCTCCCAGTTTAGAGGGGATTAGAGACAGGTGGACCTCCCGTTCCTGGAAGACCCCAATTCCCAGGAAACGCCCTTCCCGGTGTTCACGCTTCAGAGTCCGAGGAACACCCCCCGCAAGCAATAGCTCACCCGGTTGCATCTTCCAAAGCCCCAACCTTGGGGCGGGGCGCGGGGAGGTGGGAGGTTGGGAGTGGCACCGCCTGGAGGCTCCCTCAGCGCCTTTTCCCCCTTGGCTCCTTGGCGCCCCCTGACGCCGGGATCCCCAGCAATTCGGCCACGGGATGTTGGGTAGGTGGAAACCCCAGCTCGGGGAGCGGAGAGGCACCGGGTCCGTGAACCCGCAGACGACACGGACTGGCAGGTGGCCCCGCGGGAGGGCGCTGGGCGCTCAGGGCCGAGCGCTGCCCGCGGCCGCAGCCGCAGCCGCCGCAGCCATGTCCGCGCGCCCGCGTTGCCGCAGCCCGGCCGTGATGTCATCAGCCGAACCCCCGCCGCGGCGCCCCATTCCCGCCCACCGCGAGCCGCCACGGCTGCAGCCCAGGCGCGGAGTCCCCGCCCCGACCCACGTGCGCCCGTCTTCGGGATGCCGAGGTCCGCGGCAGCCGCAAGACCATGCACAGGGCCGGGTGGCCGCAGCAGCAGCGCTGTTCCTCCCCGGCCGGGCCGCACGCCGGGGCTGCGCACGGACGAGGGCGGGGGTGCCTGGGGAGGGAGGGCAGAGGCTCCCCGCCACCACCACCGAGTCCCTGTCTCGTCGCCGTCTGCTGAGTCATGCCAAGCGCTCCGCGCAGCCCGGGATCCCTCGCATAGCGCGGCAGGCGAGCGGTGTGCAGCCATTGGGCTGGGCGCGGGGCCGCGTGCGCCGGGCATGACGCGCTGAGCCGCGCTCGCCCGTGCCCGCCGCTTCGGCGTGCGCCCCGCGCGGGTGCCTGTACTGCCGCCCTGCAGCCCCGCCACCCAGCTGCCTCCGCCTAGCCCGCACCATGATCGCCGCCGCTTTCCTGGTCTTGCTGAGACCCTACAGCATCCAATGCGCCCTCTTCCTCTTGTTGCTGCTGCTGGGCACCGTCGCCACCATCGTCTTCTTCTGCTGCTGGCATCGCAAGCTCCAGAAAGGGAGGCATCCGATGAAATCGGTCTTTTCGGGGCGTTCAAGGAGCCGAGGTAAGACGCAGCGCGAGGGGTTTCTTCGGACTAGGAGGAACATTGAATTCGATTTGGAGAGTGAGGCGCTGCCCCCTCCCTTCTGCCCCGCTGCCACCGTCTCCGTCATTGCCCCCTCCCCAGGCTGAGTACGCTGATGCATTTAACGCCCCTCGCTCCTTTTGCCCTCGCCGCCTTCCTCCAGTCTCCCGGGTTGGGCTACACACAGTCATGCAGAGAGCTGGGAGGAGAGGAACGGACCCAAATTCTCAGTGTCAGTTTGCGAAAGCCTTCGGAGAGGAGTCTCCGGCTGCGGCAGCATGCCTTCAATCACCCATCCCAGGAAGGCATGGCGAGTTTGGGGCTCCCCACCTCCCCTAGAACTTTCTCTGAAACTTGTCGTGGAGACATCACAGAGAGACCGGTGACCTAGTAACCTCCCCGCCCTACAGAATGTCCCCACTGAATTCGAGACGTCTGGAATGTGCCCTCCCGACCCTTGCCCCCCCCCCCCCCCCCCCCCCCCCCCCCAGGTGAAATCATCAGTAACTCGGCAGATGAAGAACTGGGAGTTAAATGAAGTCTCGTTTTTTTTCTTTTTTTTCTCCCCAGATGCTGTTATGAGATCTCACCACTTTCGTTCTGAGGTAATTTATTTAGCACGCACGCTCAAGGTCAGCAGCAGTTCTTTTTCCTGAGTACCAGTATTAACCATATGCGTATTAGGAAAATAGTAGGGCATTGAATGGCGAGCATGCCGCCTGCAACCGAACTAGAGCCCAGCAATTTTAGCAAATTTCTAGTGTGGAGCCGCGGTCCAAGAGGTGGGGAATGACAGCCTCTAAAAGCACTACAGACCTTAGAAAACTAAGTCGGGGTTGATCTCAGCTTCATTTACAATCTATAATTTGCCATGGAAGCTTTGTGGGGTGCTGATGGAGTTGTTCACTTGGATATCCAACGGCAGAGAAGAGCTGCTAGTAAGTTAGTACAGAGTAATGTGATCCATATGCATTTCATTTTAGATGTTCAAGTTTACATTCCCATTCACTTATAAGACTTTCTATATTTTATTGGGGTCATCTGATGATTTCTGCAAATTGATGGTGAGAGTGATCTGGCTTTATATGATCATGTGTGCTAGCCTTTACTCTCAAAATGCAGACCATCCTTCGGTGAGCCGGGGGTGGGGGTGGGGGGTGGGGCAGTGCAGAGATTAGAGATTGGTAGGGATTGCTGAGTCTAGGACGAGCTCTACAGAAGATAGAACAAAACAAAACAAAATCATAAGCTCTCCCTAGCCCAGCATTTCTTTTTTAAGTTTCCAGGCCAACCCCACTTAGTGTGAGATAACTGGGAGAATGTCACAACAGACAGGCTTGGAGGTTACTGGTACCAATACTTTTTGTGGTTTACCCATTTTAGCAGATTTCACAATTAGACACCCTCCATTTACTTGCCATATACCTGAGAAGTTTTTTCACGTTTCATTTCACTAGTTAATCACATGTTTTACTGCACTTTAAATGTTTTGTGCGCTCTGGATGCTTGAAAGCTTTAACTTCGTTAGAACATCCTTACAATGTTGCACAATGAGTAATTCTACTCCATGTATCCCTGGTGGGTGAGAATTGTGTGCTCTGTTTAGGATACCTAAGAGAACAAATTAACGAGTCAGGTAATTGGAGGTTCCATTCCTTGCTTTACGCTATCTTGCCATGTGGTGCTGGGAAACTCTTAACTCTCAGCACCTCAGTTTCCCCTTCTGTAAAATAGGACTAGTAATACCTGGCAGGGTTGTAGGGGGAGGTTTATTGCAAGTTTACAAGTAATTATGTAAAAATATATATAATAATAATAATTGAATTTAAACATAAAAATAAAAAATCTCTTTGCAAATTTTAGTCTTTATTAAATGAATTCAAGTTATGGGAAACAACAATCTGTGAAGCAACAATTTCTGATATCTAATTTAATAAAATAATGCATATTGATGTGACAAAAAATAAATAATGGTCATGGTGCAAACCTCAATATTTAGGATTTTGATTTTAAAAAGAGATGACCAGTTCTATACATGTAAATGATAGAACCAGAATAATAGTCCTGTTTTGGATTATTTTATTTGCCATCAGGTGTTTTAGCTAAAGCAAAAACAGAAAAGAAAAAAAAATGAGATAGAACTGTGTCTTGTTTAATTAGTTCAGTTAAGAATTTGTCTTGAGCTTGCATTTCATTAGTAAAGTTGGGAGTAGTTGTTTAATGCTTTAACTTCATTTCACAAGTTTCCTGGTACAGATTGATATCCCATTTATATTTCATATACGCTTTATCCCAGGGGTCTCCAAACTACGAGGCCCTCTCATCCGGCCCGTGGAGACCTTTTTATCTGAATAAAATAATATTAAATAAATAATTAAAAACAACATCTATGTTTTGATTCTTTTTTATTTGGACCTCGAGTGTGTAGTCGGCCCCCAAACTGCTGTTTGATAGTTAATGCGGCCTGCTAATGCAGGCTGAAAAGTTTGGAGACCCCTAGACTGTGAGTTCCTTGAGGGCAAGTACCATATCTTATCTTGTTTTTGTATCCCCACTGCACAGTCTAGTGGATTCCTCATAAATATTTATTGAATGAATGAAAAATTATTTTGTGGGTTCCAGTTTCCTTAACTGGTCAAATAGAACTCAGAGTTGGGCAGAAAAGAAAACTATACATTCTCAGGACATTCTTTGAATTCAACATTTGTTGAATCTCAGCTCTTATTCTATCTTTCTTGGTTTTAAAATTATTTCTGAAATTCTACTAAAAATGTAAGTCTGTGGTCATAACAAAATGGATTCGGTTATTTCTTTTTTTCTTAAAAAAACAAATGCGGGGAAGCTGGGATGGCTCAGTGGGTTAAGCGCTCACTTTGCAGCACTGGGGACCGAGGATCAAATCCCAGCCCCGGCCCGTGTGGAACCATATGCTGAACTGGGAGCTCCCCCAATTCAGTTCTCTCTCTGTCTCTGTATCTCTCTCTCTCTCTCGCTCTCTCAGTCAAAAATAAATAAATAAATAAAAATATATCACAAAAAAACAAAAACAAATGCAAAATTAGCTTAAGCTGTTTATTGGCTACCATGTTCCTTTTTGTACCAAGTTCCTTTGATAAACTACTCAAAGAATATTAATTTGTAAGTGAAAATCCTGTATTAAATGAGAATGTCATATTTCATCATTGTTTTATGTTTACCACAAATAAAACATTTTCCCTTCAGGATAACAGAATTTTTTTTTTTTTTTTTCTAATTCCTTTCTATCAAAGTGCCATTTCCTGTAGGATTTTTCTCCTTGAGAAATAGCTCTGAATTTTTTGGATTCTAGCATATTAAAAAAAAAAAAAGAATTAGGTAGCATAATGGATATACTTATTGCTTTTTAGCGGTAGCTGCTGCAGATAATTAATTATCAAAGAAAATGTTTTCATTTTCTGACAAGTCATAATCATATTGAATTAAGAAGTTACTGTTTTCTTGTTCTTCATTCCAGTTTCAGTTAAGTATTATAGATAATTCACATTCAGCATTTCTGTAGTGGTCAAATGAGAAAAATGAGATTAGGATCTGCCGACTCATTTGGAAATGTGCAAGAGCTTTGGGAAAGCCCTTGAACTCAAGATGTTGGGTTAGCACTTTGCTGCTTTGCTTGACAGAGGCTATTGCTTCTACAACTCACACACCCAGGAAGGAGTCCAATTGTACAGGAAATTTTAGGATGTTCCTTCCCAGGTAGAAAATTACTTCTCCAGAGAAGAAAACCATGGCACTAGGACCCCGTTTGTTTTGAGGAAGTTCTTTAGCAGAAAAGAAAGCCACATTTCTCTCAATTGACGAGCTCTAGCTTCGTTCTCTTCACTATTTATGTAATAGATACATTTCTCCAACCTAGTTTCTTCCTCCTGAAGCTAGAAATAATGTAGAGGTTTATAAGATGTTTTGGAGCCACAATTGCCACTAACGTTTTTTATTTTCACTTACTTGGTAAGCAAACTTGTCTTTACTAGCTTTGTTATAGTTCTGTAAATTTTAATAATTGGCACATGAGAACACAAAATTATTAATTCATCCAGCAAGAGTTGAATAGTATAACCCTAGTTGCTGACAGATAAAAAGGCCCAATTATATAAATAGAAATATTTGTTTTTTGTATGCAGATAAAGAACTTGTACAGTTTTTTTGTTTTGTGTTTTGTTTTTGTTTCTTTGTTTTGCTTTGGTCTTAAACAGGTAATGAAGTGAAATGATTCCACACTGATGTAGGATATAGTCTAGAAACCAAGTGTCCGTTCTGTCTAAGAAATGTACTTTTCCTGAGGATTTATAGTGTTTTATGCTTAACTTTATACAAGGTTTAAGTGTTACCCTAGATTCCTGTGGTGAAAATTAGGCAGTGACCATCCTGATTTTAAGAAAATTTCAGAAAGTAATATGGGTAATTGAGGTACCATTAGATTACAAGAAAGAGTCTTGGGAGTACTTCAGTAGAATGAAGACAATTATAATGCCCTTTGAGAATACCCAGAGCGAACAGTGGTAAGTGATCCCTATTCATCAGCTCAGGGGAATAAAGGAAGCCTTGTTTGAAGAACGGAGGGGGTAGAGTGTGTTTTATGTCTGTCAGGATTGGAGTAAATATCTTCACTTCCCATTGCAGGTAAGGGAATCAAAAGAGTTAACTCAAGCAGTTCCTGAAGAGTCACATAGCAAGATAAGGACTGAGTAAGACAAGAATTCCCTGCTACATTTTGTCTGCCTTGTGGTGTTTAACTGTGTCACTCACAGTTTGGAGAATAACATGCCCCAAACTCTCAATGAAAGAGAGAAGCTAAGTTGAATGAATTTTTAGTGGACGTTTCTTACAGAATTAAATAGGCAAATCCTTTAGATTTTTTTCTAGCGATTACTTGTGATCCTAGATAGTACACACAACCCCCCTTAGCCTCATTATGTTCCCAGAGTGTCTCTGTACCAAACCATGGAAGAATGGTCAATAAAATAACCATATTTCACAGCTTCTTATTAAATTTGCATCTTTCATTAAGAATTACTCAATTTAATAGATTAGAGAACATGACAGTTTATTACTTAACCCTCTTTTACAATTAGGTTGTCTTTATACATAAATTTCTTGCCTAGAATTAAATCCCAGGTCCAAATTAATTTGCACTAATTAAATCAGTTATAATTTGAACTCTACACATGACTGTTCATTTAGCTTCACCCAATTATTTTCAAAATAAACACATTAATTTTTTCATTATGTATGATGTTGGATGCCAGGGCTAACAAAGAATCTGAGGTCTAGCCCTTGCCCTTGATGATTAGTTCTAGGTCACTCCCAATATCAGTGCTGAAATATTATCGTTACCGGTTTCTTTTGTTACAGTAACTGAACTGCTGTGCTATTTCCAACCGCAAATCACTAAACTGATGAGAGCATTAGAAACAGATGTACAACTACAGCCCATATATTTGTGAAAAATTCACCCTATTCACAGACCTTTATTACAACAGAGTCACCACTACCATAAATTTACCCTTACTTTAGCTACATGACAACAAAACACAATGCTGGGGAAAATAAAAAAGGAAGAGGAAAAAAACCCCACTTTGTTTTTCATGCATCAGAGTTAATTGAATACAATCTAGATGAAAGTTGAAACAAAAGCTTTTCCAGAGAAGTTTGAATCTTTGTCTAACCTTAAGTTTCAAGAATGACTCTTTTTGAGATTTGGATTACAAAATAGAACCAGGCTAATAATAACAAGTATTGGTTTACTGAAAAGAATACACAGGACTGATTTCAAAATCCTGATTTTGAGTTCCAGCTCTGTTATTAACTAACTGTGTGATCTCTTAGTGTCTCTGAGACTTACACTCGGAGTTCTCACTGGCAACATGAAGATTATGTCTGAGCCCCCTTTCCAGAAGTAACCGGCCATGTTTCTGCCACGTTCAAAGTATCATGCTAAAAAGGTATTATGTAAATATAAATCCTGCTTTCTATGAGCTTAAGGCAGGCAAAGATAAAAATATAATTTATTTAAGTACCAAATAAATTCTGTATAGAAATGGAATGGTTGGAATAGTTCTGATGAAATGATGACTTGTAGCTGGGGTGATCAGAGAAGACTTCCAAGAAGAGGTGATATTTATGTTGAAGCCTGCGGTTTGGGTAGTACCTGGCTAGACAGAGAGGGAATGAAAGCAAACCCCACAGGCCAGCAGAATGACATGAAAATAGGCAAAGATTTAGGAAGAAACATGTCTGTTTTTAGAGCTCAGAATACACCAGTATGATTAGAATGAAGGGTTCTTGAGATACATAAAAGAATAGAACAGGAAATATAAGTGGCTTCCTGCGACAATAAAAATAATTTTTGTATACTCCTTGATAGTCGATAAAAGCCTTTGACCTACCATTATTGTATTTGAACACCTTAGGAGGGTGCCTACTATGAGTCCTCTCAAGAGAAGCAAAATAATGCCTTTTCATTTCTTTTCTAGCAACTATAGTAAAACAGCCTGATCACTATATTTTCACTCTGAAGGACAATGAAAATTCGTGGCCTCTGCTCTAGAGAGCCTGGGAAAGTGAGTCACTGTGGGCCTTCCAGGTCACCCTGAAGCTGCGCTTTTGCGGAATACCGTGTTTTCTGGGTCCAGTGCACAAGCACCACTGGGTTATGTGTTGGCTGCAGACACCATTTGGTCAGGGATTTGTGATGACCTGCTCGTGTGTTCAGTATAGTCATTACAC
The DNA here is from genome assembly GCA_004027555.1 of Craseonycteris thonglongyai. Lineage (NCBI taxonomy): Eukaryota > Metazoa > Chordata > Mammalia > Chiroptera > Craseonycteridae > Craseonycteris > Craseonycteris thonglongyai. The sequence continues at coordinate 11,066 of PVKE010029960.1, forward strand.
ATCTTCATGCAGAGTATAATAAATTTGCAGGCAATTCATTATATACAAGGCCATTTTAATCAGCTATGAAATACAATATAGTTTTTGAAAGTATTTGAAATGTGTGTAGGTATCTTGCATTTAAACTTCTTCCTTGAAAATTCCCCTCCCATAGTAATTACTGTAAATGTTTATACTCCCCTGCAACCTACAATCCTACTTCTTCACTCTTAGCCAGTGACTTCTTTTAACTCACAGAGAATATCAGTGCAATCAAGTAAAAGCACCTTAAATTTCTTGCCCCTTAAACTTCCTTCCTCATCCAATAGAAAATTCATCTGTCTTCCATAGTAATATTTTATGCTGGTTCTGAATTCCTTTTTTCCCCATCTCTTGGGGGATGTTACTCCTTTCTCCCTTCCTCCTTTATCTTCTATTGCACACTCTCTGCTGGCTCCTTTCCCTTGCATATAAATACTATAAAACCTTCTTTTTGAAAACAACAATACAAACCTCTATAAAAGAGAGAAGTTTCCTGAAAATTTCTTTGTCACCTGTTCCTTGCTTCTCATTTATTCCTCAACTTAGTATAATCTGGCTTCTGTCACTGTTACTTAAAATCACTCAAACTAAGCTCACCAGTGAATTCTAAATTGCTAAATTAAATACTTTAGTATTTAACTGAATTGACCTATCATATATTTGACACTGTTGGCCACTGATTGTTCTTGAAACTCGTCCACATTTTTGGACAACACTCTCTTAATTCCCCCCGCCCCTTTTCTGGCAATGGTAGGCTCTGTCCCTGCATGGGATCTTCTTCCTACTTGTATTTGATATTCCTAAGGTAATGCCTTGGGCTTAATTTTTTTTTTTTTTTAAGATTTATTTTTATTGTTTTTGACAGAGAGAGAGATATAGAGACAGAGACAGAGAGAAGTGGGAGGGCCCAGAACAGTCTCTATAGTTGCACATCATTGGTTTTTCCACATGGTTTCATTCCACAGGTGGGCACAGGGCTGCACAGGGCAGGAACTGGGCCGGGGTCTCACCCTGTGAGAACCCAACTGGCCACTCCCCAGTTCAGCATATGGGTCCACATGGGCCAGAGCCGGGATTTGATCCTCAGCTCTCCAGGGCTGCAAAGCGAGTACTTAACCCACTGAGCCATCCCGGCTTTCCCCCTAATTTTTTGTTTTTAATAACTTCATTGAGATATAATTCTTATATAGTTCACCCATTTAAAGTGTACAATTCAGTATTTAAAAAAAAGTATATTCACAAGGTTATGCAGCCATCACATAATTTAACTTTAGAACATTTTAATTACTCCCAAAGAAACCCCATACCCATTATCAGTCATTTTCCACTCCCTTCCTACCTCTACCCCCCAACCCTAGGCAACCACTAATCTATATTTTATGTTAATAGATTTGCTGTGTCTCATTTTTTGCTCACATGATCTAAACTTGTGGGATCACATCATACTGTCTTAGGTTACCCCCATGTACTGGTTACTCTGAAATCCGTGTCTCAAATTCAGACTTTATCTTGACCTCCAGATACTGAGAATCAACTGCTTTCCCCTCATTTTCTCATGGTGTTCCAGAAGTACCTCTAATTGAATGCTGGCCCATCAATCCCTAGCCATATTTGTCCCTGTTTTGGAGAATGGCACTACCCCCAACCACTCTGCAGTTTTTCACACTAAAAATCTAAAAGATATGACAGACAACTTCCTTATCCATCCTGCCCTGTCTATCTTCTCTCTGAGATATCTCTGAAGTAGGACTTCTTTACTGTTCTCATTGAATTTATTTTGGCTCAGACACCATAATAAAACTCCAGACAAGTCTCCTTGCTTTCCCATTCCCAGTCCATACACAGTAATATAATAAGGATCATTCTAAAATACAAATTTTAAAAAAATATTTATTTTTATTATTTTTTGACAGAGAGAGAGAGAGAGAGAAACAGAGAGAGAGAGAGAGAGAGAGAGAGAGAGAGAGAGAGAGAGAGAGAGAGAGAGAGAGAAAAGGGGGAGGACCCAGAGCAGTCTCCATAATTGACAGCATTAGTTTTTTCCATACAGATTCATTCCACAGGTGGGCACGGGGCTGCGCAGGGCAGGAACCGGGATGGGAGCTTCTCGCATAGTCCCTGGCAAGAACTGAACTGGGGGCACACCCAAGCTCAGCATATGGGTCCGCATGGGCCGGGGCTGGGATTTGATCCTCAGGCTCCTGGGCTGCAAAGCGAGTGCTTAACCCACTGAGCAATCCCAGCTTCCCCATTAAAATACAAATTAACTATTAAAAATTTATCAGTCATGGAGACATCCAGTTCAAATAATTTCACCATAAAATGGGTTATTCTCTTATAGCAAGAAGTCTGGCGGTGTTGCAGGCTTCACTTGAGCAGCTCTACTCTGTCATTGTTAGTGTATCAGGTAATCCTGGCCTTTCCCTCATGGCTGCAGGATGGCTGGCACAGCTCCAGACATCGGGCCCAAATTCAGGAAAGGAAGGAGGGGTAGGAGCAGAGCCCAGCCGACCAAGGAAGTATATTCATCAGGAAATCAAAATATTTGCTAGAAGCCTTTTTCAGTTAGATTTCTTCTTATATTTGACAGGTCAGAACTGTGTCACAAGCCATCTCTCACAGCAAGGGAAGCTTGGGGTATGAGCTTTTCTTTTTCCTAGCTTCTGCAGTAGAGGTAGGCAAGGAGGAAAGGGGTAGGTAAGCCATATTCCTCAATGGTTTCCCCACTTCCTTCAGGGTAAGGAAATTCAACATTTTTAGTATAATGTCAGAGGGATCCCTATACTGATGCCCTTGTGATAGTCCCAGTCTAACCATTTGGCCATAGTTACATAGTCTCGAAATGGACTGTAACCTTTTAGGATTATTGTTTTTGTCCATGGTATTTCCAACAAAGAAATCCTCTTTCTTTTCCTTTTCTCTGTTTGCCCCCCCCCCCACCAAAACAACATAAACAATACTTGGGCACAAAAGGCTAACTCCTGCTCTTCCTGCAAAACTCAGTTCATAGGTCATCTCCTCTAAGAAACTTAACTCTCTCCTCATAATCATAATTGAGTTTTTGTTTGTCTTTCCTACAATATTATCTCTTGAAAGTAGTCTAAATCTCTAGTTTTTAGTTCAGTATCTGGCACAGAGTGAAGCTCAGTAAATGTTTGCTGAATGAATGAATATTTGACATTTTCTACAAATTAATTAGCAGTTCTCATGGATTCTGTAAGTTTCCAATATTCCTGTATTCCTACTTTACCTAAAGGGAAAGGGAAAAATGCTTTTTATTTTTTATTTCAGACATACTCACAGTTATGCCTCAGTTAACATCCTGTTTACTTTGAAAATACACAGATACAGACACTTAAAAATGAGTTGAAGATATTCTCTGACATTTTTATTCGTTATTGAAGAGATGTTAATACTTTGATGTGACAGTTTTCAATAAAAGTTTTAATATTTAATGTTTTCATTTCAATTTATAATCTGAAAAGTCAATATAATGTAAGTATATACTGAATTACCTTGTAATCAATTTACCTTATCACCAGTATTGTCACCCAATCCAGTGCCTAAATTTATGTTTTGTTCATAATCACATTGTTGCCAAGTAGTATTGCTTTAACTGTCATGATCATAAGAGAAAAGATCAGGCTCAATTTTAATGTGCAATGTATGCATTTATGCCTGGTGGGGGCTAAATGGTGTGCTTTGGTAATCTTTGTTCAACTAGTTTTAAGAAATGTGGTGTGAATTGGAATAAAGAGTACCAGAAATGACAATTATCAAGTTAAATAGAAAATACTATTTTACTCCCTTAAGTTAACAAAAATAAATAAATAAAAGCCATATAATTATTTAAAGCACAAATTATAACATTGTCTTGTGAGGTTTATAATATATGTAAATATTTGACAACTGTAGTGAAGAGAAATACAGGGGAATAAATGAACTCCCTGTATGACTGTAACATTTCTACATTTTATATGAAGTAGTATATTAACTCTAAATGGAATGCAAAGTTAAGAATGCATATTTTAATTCCTAGAGTAACTGATAAAAATAATGCATAATATAGATAAACTCAAATTAAATTAAAAAAATTGTCCAAAATGATCCAAAGAAGGAAGGAACAAGGGAACAAAGGAACAAAAATAATGTGCATATTTCATATCTTAGAACTGCTCTAACTACCAAATCTTAGTGAGTTTCTTCCACACCTCATCAGGACCTCCAGTCCTAAATCTTCCCTAGATTTTAGCTTATTGGCCCTTTCTAACTCCACTTGCCTTTCCACTCAGTATGGACCCTGAACTGTATAGAGAAGCTTTCACTGTTATTCTCACTTTGCCTGTGCAGTTAGTTCCTCTGCTACAATGACTTTGATAATTCCCAGGTCTGATTCAACTCACTGACCACTTTTCTAGCAAATTTATCCTTAACACCCAGACAATTGGTTTGTTGTATTTTTTAACAGTTATATCTGCTCCTTATTAGTCTATCAGGTAGCTTCTGCTTTGTAACAAACCACTTAAAAAGTTAACCATTTAGCTCACAGTTCTGGAGGTTAGCGATTTGGGCTGTGCCCAGATGGGCAGCTGTGCTGGTCTGAGTCAGGCTTGGCTCATCAGAGCTTGAAGCTCCTTCATGTGTCTTGTCAGCTTCTGGCTGACTCATAATTTTCCTGTACTTCATGGGTATCCAAACTTTTGGCTTTCCTGGGCCACACTGGAAGGAGAAGTATTATCTTGGGCCACACATAAAATACACTAACACTAACAATAGCTGATGAGCTAGAAAAAAAAAAATTGTAGAAACATTTCATAATGTTTTAAGAAAGTTTACAAATTTGTGTTGGGTCATATTCAAAGCCATCCTGGGCCCCCACGTAGCCTGCAGGCCATGGGTTGGACCAGATTGCTCTACTTGGTCTCTCCTCTTCCATAAGCCAACCCAGGTTGGTTCACACATAGTTAGATACATTTTGCAAAAGCAGTACGAGTGAATGCCACAAGACCTCTGGAGGTCTGGGCTCTGAACTCTGCTCACACATTGTTTTGGCCAAAGCAAGTCTCAGGGAGTGGGGGAAATGAGTCCTGATGGGAGGAACTGCATAGTATTGTGGCCACTTTTGCAATCTATCATAGATACCTTTTTTAAAGACTTATTTTATTGTTTTTGACAAAGAGATAGAGACAGAGAGAGCCAGAAAGAGAAGGGGGAGGGCCCAGAGCAGTCCCCATAGTTGAGCATCATCAGTTTTTTGACATGGTTTCATTCCACACAGGTGAGTATGGGGCAGCTCAGGGTGGGAACCAGGCTGTGGGAGTCACGTCCCTGCAAGCCAGGCTGAACTGGGACCTCCTACATAAGCTCACCACAGCAGGAACCAAACTGGGCCCCTTCACATGGGAAGCACACTCCAGTTCAGCATGTGGTTCTGCATGGGCTGCGATCAGGACCGGGACCAGGACTTGAGCTGCAAAGTGAGCACTCAACTCACTGAGCCATCCTTGCATGCCCTAACATAGATACTTTCACACTCTAGTTTGCTGCTGACTATTGTCCTCAAAGTACTATTTTAAGCTTTTGCTATTTTCCTTAGACAGTCTTTGCCAGTATTTTGATTTTCATATAAATTACATATGAAATTTCACACATACAGTGTATAATACAATTTTCATATATATATGGAAATTACTTACACCTGATATTTCTAGGCCTAATGTAATTTTTCAACAATTTTTTGAGGTATAATTTCCAGTTTTAGAATATTTTTTATCACAGGAGATTGATTTCTCCTCCTTGTTCGCAGTCAATCCCTTTTCCCATCCTTTGCTCCCCAAACCACTAATCTACTTTCAGTATCTATAGATTTGCCTCTTTGGACATTGCCTATGAATAGAATTATATAACATGCACTCTTGTATCTGGCTTCTGTCATGTAGGTTAATGTTTTTAGGGTCATCTATGTTTTAACAGGTATTGTGTTGTAGCACATATCAGTATTTTGTTCATTTTTATTGCGAGTAGTGTTTCATTCTATGAGTAAGCCACACTTTATTTATCTATTTACCAATTGATGGACATTGGATTCCCCCTACCCCCAATTTTAGCTATTAATATTATAAACTGGGGTCTCCAAACTTTTCAGCCCGTGGACCGCATTAACTATCAAACAGCAGTTTGGGGGCCGACTACACACTTGAGGTCCAAATAAAAAAGAATCAAAACATAGATATTGTTTTTAATTATTTATTTAATATTATTTTATTCAGATAAAAAGGTCTCCACGGGTCGGATGAGAGGGCCTCGGCCCGCGGGCCGTAGTTTGGAGACCCCTGTTTATAAACAATGCTGCTATGGCTATTTGCTTAAAATGTTTATGTGGCGATAGGTTGTCACATATCTTGAGGTGATATCCAGAGTAGAATTGCAGCTTGTATTGTAAGTTCATGTTTAATTTTTAAAGAATTTGTCAAACTGTTTTCCAAAGTGGCTGTATAATTTAACATTCTCACCAGCAATGTATGAGGGTTCCAGTTTCCCCTTGTCTTTGGAAGTACTTGTTATTGTCTGCCTTTTGATGATAGCTATTCTATTGGGTCTAAAGTGGTGTCTCTGTAGTTTTAATTTGCATGTCCCTAATGACTAATGATTTGGGCATTTTTTTTTCATGAGCTTATTAGCAGTTCAGAGATCTTTCTTGGTGAAATGTTCAAATCTTTGCCCATTTTTATTTTAATTTAATTTTATATTTTTACTTCATTAAAATACTGAGTTTATTTCACATGTATGTTTTTGTCTCCCCACCGTTTCCATTTATCTGACCACCATTAGTACCAGGTTCTATCATAACATTTTATATATACTTAAAACCAAGGAAAGGATGGAGTCCCATCTTTAAAAGCTAAACAGGCAGTTTGGACAACAGCAATGCGGTGTAGACAACATTTATCAGACACAGTAGGAAAAGTTCTCATATTGCATTATAAAAAGCACAGCCAGATATCAACTGTTATAGAAATGAAATTAGATGGAAAATTTTAACAGTTCAAATTATTTTCTTCAAGAGGTTTCCTCCACTGCCAGAGATCTTGAGAGCTTCCTGCTAGGTCATCTGGAACAATTCTTCACATAATTGGTGGTCTGGCTTCTACTTTGGAAAGATAACCACCTTTTTCTATACTTGTTTGCATTTTTGTTTTAATGCCTTTTATGGCACAAGATCCTTTCTGTGTTTAAAGAGTATTTCCCTGTTTTTGAAAGATTCTCGACTTTTGGGCATGGTGTTTACCATTTTGAATCTTTTTCATTCTAGTTTGATTTTGGTGCATTTTTGGCTGGAGTAGCTCACACAGATTTCTTTATTGGAGCTTTTTCTTTAGCTCCCTCAGCATCAAAATCATTATCTTATCATCATCATCATCATCATCATCATCATCTTTACTGGCAGAAAATTTTATTTTTTATTTTTTTTCCTGTGGACATTTGCTACTAATTTCAGGGACAGACTACTTAATGCATATACTTAGGAATCCACATCCTCCCCTTCTTCATCTTCTGACTCTGCATCTTTTTCTACACCTGCTAAGTGCTGTCCATTAATATATACAGGATGTGAACCACACACAACTGTAAGACCATAGATGTTATTTTAAAGCCCCCAAGGGAGACCATTGGCTTTACAGACATTTTCAAAGTTGCCAGTGTTAATTTAATCAGGTTGTCTTCATAATTCATTGCCCTGGTTCAACAGTGTGTAGTACATCCTTTGCACCAGTTCCTACACTGACCATTCTTAAATGATAATGACTGCTTATTTTCATTCATATCTGCCTCAAAGTGATCATTTTTGTTGGCCTTTAGTTCACAACTGAAAAGTTAGTTTTGGGGTCTCAGGGAGGTCATGTCCATGTGTACTGACTCTTCATGGGGTGGTGGCACACACTTAGGTGTGAGACAAAGCAGATGGAGACAAACAACTATACTGTTCCAGAGAACAGCTGAACAGGACAGAATCACACCATGGCTAATCTTTGCTCATTTTTAAATTGGATACTGTGTCTTCTTAATGAGTTTTGTAAGAGTTTTTTTATATGCTATATTCTGGAAACAAGTCCTTTAATGGACATGATTTCCAACGGTTTTCTTGTAGTCTGTGATTTGTCTTTTCATTAACTTAATGGTATCTTCTTAAGGGCAAGAGTTTTAAATTTTAATTATATCCAGTTTACCAGTTACTTCATATAGATCATGCTTTTGGTGTCATATCTAAGAACTCATTGCCTCATCCAAGGTCATGAAAATTTTCTGTTTTTTTTCCTAGAAATTTTACAGTTCTGGTTTTTACATTTAATCTATGGTTCAGTTTGAGTTTTTGGTTTTTTTTTTCTTCTCTGAGTTTGTGAGTTACTGGTATTAATTCTATTAAACATCTGATAGAGTTCATTAGTGAAGTCATTTGAGGCTGTTGTTTTCTTTATGGGAATATTTTAAGTCATCAATTTGAATTTTAAGTATTCAATGTCTTTACTTTTTATATATGCCTATTCAGATTTTCTATTCTCCCTTGAGTTAGTTTGATAATTTGTGTGTTTCTAGGAATTTGTTCATTTTATCTAAATTATCTAATTTCTTGGCCTAATAGTACTACAGTGTTCCCTTGCCACTTCGCGCTTCGTGTTTTGCGGCTTCAGTGCTTCGCGGGTTTTTCCAAAATATTCATCAAAAAATAAAAATGAAAAAATACAACCATGTCGGCAGCCACATTGCGGAAAGGAGCGTTGTTTCATGTGGATGCGCGAGAGAGAAGGATCCCTGCATGTCAAACAAAGAGATGAGCT
>PVKE010029961.1:0-19928 GCA_004027555.1 Craseonycteris thonglongyai
AACACATAAGTCAAAATGTATTGTCTGGGTGGGCGGAGATCACAGTGTCAGGCTGTCAGAATTCTAGGAATTTATGACCTTGGCAAATTCCCAGAATGCATTAAACTATTGCTAGAAAGTTTTGTCTTCTACAATCGCTTCAAAGTCCATGGTACACGGAATTCCACCCCAGACATTGCGAGCGATCAACGATCGACCAGAATTGGCCTCACGATCGACCGGTCGACCGCGATCGACTTGTTGGCCACCCCTGATATGCCCTATCTGAAGAACATGTTCTTCATTTAATTCTTAGCTGTTTAATGCTTATGATAGTATTGTAAAAAAAAAAATATTTGTTGAGGAATTGCCTATGGATAAATAGTCTACTCATTCTTCTAAGTACTGGAAATTCTATCTTTGAAATAAGTAAAATCATCATTACCCATGAATTTTTCCCCTACCTTCCTTTTTTTTCAACACTTTAACATTGCCTTTCTCAAATTATACTTTAGTATTATGTCATGGCCCAGCATTGAGGAAAAACTGAGGAAAATTAATAAATATCTGGATTCTTATTTAAAAGTTGATTTTAGTTTATTCTTGGTATATAAAAGGGCATACCAATTCATTTATTGAAAGTTTATTTTAAACTTATCATAGAAGCAATCCTTTTCTGTGAGTTTTGATAAATACAGTGTGTAATACTCCCACAAGAATGAAAATACAGAGTAGTTCCACCACCCCAAATAGTTTCCTTCAGCTGTCCCTTTGTAATTAGCCCCTCCCACAATGCCATGCCAGCAACCACTGATTTAACTTTTGTCACTGTGAATGCATTTTCTAGTTTTAAATAAATGGACTCATTGTATGTACTCTTTGAGGAGGGAGGGTTCTGATTTCATTCACTCATCATAACTTTTTTGAAATTCATCAAAGTTGTTGCATGTATCATTAGCTCATTCTTTTTATTATCAAGTAGTTTTCCATTGTGTGAGTATACTACAATTTGTTTAGCCACTCATCTGTTCATGGGCATTTGAGTTGTTTGCATTTTGGGATTATTACTAATAAAGTTACTATGAACACTCATGTACAAGTCTTTGTATGAACATATGCTTTCATTTCTTTTGTAATAAATATACAAGAGTGACATGGCTAGATTGTATGGTAGGTATATGCTTAACTTTTTAAGAAATTGTCCAACTGTTTTCAAAGTTGTATCATTTTACATTCCTACCAACAGTTGTTCCACATCCTTGCTAACACTCGGTATGGTCTGTCTTCTAAAATCTAATCATTTTGATAGGCTTATAATGATAATCACATTGTGGTTTTGATTAACATTTTCCTAATAACTAATGGTGTTGAGCATTTTTTCACATGCTTATTTACCTCTTTTTTGGTGACATGTCAATACAGATGTTTTATATACTGCACATATCCCCACCACTGCCACTTTTTAAAACTGGGTTGTTTGTTTTCTTAAGTTTTAGGTAGCATTTAAACATTCAGGAAAAGAGTGCTTTACTGGATATATATATATATATATATATATATATATATATATATTGCAAATATTTTCTCTTAGTCTGGGATGCCTCCTCATTCAACAGTGTCTTTTGTTCTTACTGTTTTTTTTTGTTTTGTTTTTTATTGTTTTTTATGGAGAGAGAGAGAGAGAGAGAGAGAGAGAGAGAGAGAGAGAGAGAGAGAGAGAGAGAGAGAGATACAGACAGAGAGAGAACTGAGCTGGGGGAACTTCCCAGTTCAGCACATGGGTCCACACGGGCCGGGGCTGCAAAATGAGCGCTTAACCCACTGAGCCATCACGGCTTCCCCTCAATAGTGTCTTTTGAAGAGCAGAAGTTTCAAGTTTTGACAAAGTCCAATGTGTCAATTTGTTATTTTATGAATTATGCTTTTGATCATTTACGTCTTTGATACATTTTGAATTTTTGTGTATGATATGAGGTATCAAAGATCATTTTCCTGCACAAGCACATTTGGTTGTGTTGGCATTGCTTACTGAAAATATTATCCTTTCGCCATCCAAATGCCTTTATACTTTGGTTGAAAATGAGTTGTCAATATATGTGTGGGTCTATTTCTGGGTCCTTTGTTCAGTTCCTGTGACTTATTTTGACACCTGTATTGACACCTGTATTTTGATGCTGTATTGTTGATGTAGTTTGATAATGAGATTGGAAATCAAGTAGTGGTTGTCTTCCATCTTTGCTCTCCTTTTTCAGTTTGTCTTGGATATTATGGTTTCTTTGCATTTCTGTATGAATTTTAGAATCAGCTTGTCAGTATCTACAAATAGCCTGCTGGGATTTTGATTAGGGCTGCATTGACTCTACAGATCAATTTGCAAAATGAATATTAATTGTTGATGACTATTGCAATTGTACCTGCCTATGGATGCCCAGTGATTCTATTAAAATGTGAGGATCACTGCTGTCATTGATTGTTACTTGTTAAATGCATCCATAAACCTGATGCTAACGACCAAATGTAAACATATAGTCTTGCCCTATTTTCTTCAAAATAGTATACCCTTGAATATGAAAAAAACAAAAAACCAAAACTAAAGATACCTAAGATTATCATTCTGCCTCCACACAGGTATATTAGAAATTTGTGTTTTGAATTAATCTGGAAGAAGATTAACACTTGTTGAAACATAGGGGAATAACAATTTCCAAATGGGAGCAATACAAAAAAACATACAGCATTGGCAGAGGGAAACACTGAAAAAGAGAATGCCAAGAAATTTGATGTCATGATGATATGAAATCTAACCTAGGGAATACTTTTCAACAGGCTCAGTACTTTGACAGTGTAACAAAAATGGAAGGACAGGCAAAGTCAGGTTATAAGAAACAGAGGCATGTTCACCTCAGAAGGGAGAGTGTGATTTAATGGTAACTTGTGTGTAAGTTTTAAAGGTTGTACCAGACATGGATAGTTGTCTAACATTATTGGCTTTCTCCTCTTTCTATAATAAAATTTTAGCTGGGCACATGTCCCTCCAGGTAATGACAACATTCCCTAGACTCCCTTACGTATAGGTGTGGCTGTATGGTAAAGTTCTTATTAATGAGATGTGAGGGAAAATAAGGTATGCAACTTCAGGATCATATTCTTCCTGGGAAGGGTAAGTTTTCCTTTCTCCCTCTCCATCCTGTGAGTGGATTGTAGAAATGGTGGCAAGCCATTTTATACCATGAGAATGACAGTGTCACTCTAGGGCAGTGAAACAAGATAAAAAGAACCTGGGACCTGACCACTTGGAAACACAATGCCAGCTGTAGACTTATTCCTAGATTATTATGTGAAGAGGAATACATTTCTAGTGTGTTTGAACCTCTGTTAATTTGGTTTTCTATTATAGCTGCTGTTGAAATAATACAAGAAGGGTAACTGCTCACTTGGGGGTTGGTAAAAAAAAAAGGGGGGGGAGGGTCTCTTTAAAGTTGGGCATTTTAAAGTTTGAAATGCTTATATTATGAGCCAACATTCTCCCTCCATAGAATCACAAATGTAAAAACATCATTAGTTTAGCGAATACCTCTGAGAGTCAAATGATAATATTTTTCTCATTTGGTAAGGAGGGGTATATTGCCAAGTAAACATGGTGAAATTGATAAAATGCAGATTTGTTTTAAATCACAAAGACCTGCCTTTGAATAGTAACCCAACCACTTAGTAATTGTTTAACATTAAGTGAGTTTGCTTAACTTTGCTTTTCTTACCTGTAAAAATATTTACCTTTTGACCTTAGTGTGAAATTCAAATTAGATAATATCTAAAGTTCTAAGCCATAGGTACAAGTTTAATGATAACCTCCTTCCCTCCCACACTAGTTAAGATACAGGGACAATTATTTCTGTAGTAAAATAATGTAATTTGTTACTTGGACATGTGTCCTATACACTGGACACAGCTATGTAGAGTTACCATTTAATGGATGATACACGACCTATCATATCAGTAGATTTGAGTGGGATCCAGCGGGCCTGGCAGAAATAATGCCCCCTTTTTATGAGCTGGTGATCTATACCAATGTTTTTATTTATTACAATATCATAAGCATGTAATTCTGTAATAAAACAATATCACACTCCAGCATACTATACTATAAAAAAGGGCATTACTTCTTCCAGATCCTGTATTTATCCAAATGAAGATTGTCTTGGTGCAAACTATGAATTGAGTATATAAGTCTTCTAATTCTAAGTTTTCTGTTTTACTCTCTGTGTTAGTGGTCCCAAACCCAAATGTTACTGGATCAGGCAGGGAATATACACAAGGTGGGCTTGGAGAAGTCCTAATGCACTGACCATAAGCAACGGAAGAGGCTGCTGTTACTCAGCTTCTGTGGATTTGGGTTGAGGCTCTTTTAAATTTTCCAGGAAATTACAAGTCTAAATTTTTATGTGGAATATCCTGTTACCGGTATTTAAATGTGGGTCCAGTTTTTTTTTTTTGTTGTTGTTGTTTTTTAATGTTTGAGTTGAATAAGGCATGTCTGTGGCCACCAGCTTGCTGCCTCAGCTCTCCATACAACCCACTTTGACAGATTCATTCTTCGCTGCAACAGATGCCTCTTGAGAAATCCATTACTGTAGATTTGGTTAACAGCATATTCACTTACTCATGTAGGTCTGTGTGCTCAGAACTGGGGCTTACTCCAAATAAGACACTGAGATTTTAACTTAAAAGAGTGGTTATAATAAACTAATATGGTTATAATAAAATAAAAGTGGTTATAATAAAATAAAATACTTCAGTGTTACATTATTTTACAGGGTACCTGAAGTTAATTCTATGGATATTTTTTCCCACTTGCTCTGGGGGGAAGGAAGAAGATGATTCAGTAAATATATTTATTTTTATTTTGTGCAAAGCCAAACATGCAAATGTTGAGTGCATTTTAAAAATTCAAATTCAGCATTTCAATTGTTTTTCTTTATTAGAACAGCCAGGAGTGAGTTTGTTAAGATAGACCTGCTTTGTTGTAGCTTGCTCTGCTGGTGATGTCTAAATGAATTAGATGAATCAGAGTTACAGAAATCTCACAAGCAGCTTCAATCTCCCGTCAGAAAGAATAGCTAACTGAATCGAATATCTGTAATTTTTTTTCTTGACTCATTTTAGAAGCTTGTGTTCTTAGCTACATATTTGTGGATTTACATTTTAATCTTAAAAATCATACTCCTAATATATTCTTAAGACTTGAAATTTGGTATCTAGTTTTATGTTAGTAATTTGTTCTTAAAAGTCATCCACATAAAAATACCATCTCTCTGAAACTTGTAAGAGGCAATTTCTTTATTATTCAATTCTACCAGAACCCTACAATAGTTTTGTTTTGATAAGACAGGCAACTTTCCAAAGTTTCATTTTGAGAGTTTTCATTTCTAGTAGACATACTAGAAAAGCATATATAATATGTCACAACAGGATTTTCTGTTGAGGTCAAATGCAGGGGGAATGCGGTTCCCTGGTGCATCATATAAAATTCTCTAAAATATCCTATGGCTAAGAAATTTATGTCAGAAAGCAATCTAGAAATGAGGCCAGATTTTTCTCTGCTGGGAAGGCTTTTGAGCTCTTGGGAATTTATGTTACTATTATTCTAGTCAGTTCCTCTTTTAAGATTAAGCTCCACTGGCTAAAAAGTAGAGCTTTATTTCTCTAATGAAAAAGATTCTCTTCTATCAGGATGGGTCTTTCTAAAAGTAAAATAAAATGTGGTAAGCAGATGTCAGGTGTTTAGTAAGTTGTAGGCTGTAATGCTAAAGAAATAGCAATTGTTGACTCAAGAGCCTTTGAGAACCTAAAATGCTACAGAGGAAAACAGAAATATTATCTCATTTAAAAAACATCTTTACTTTTAGAATATAAAAAACTGGGCATCATGAGCTCTAACATTGGTGGCTTGTTAATTACACACTTAAACTACAACTGCACATAGAGCAATAACCATGTGTAAATATAGAGGTTCAGATACTCAGTTTCTGGAAAATGTCATATCCCCATAAAGGACTATCTACTGACTTCTCAGTAGATTCATAAAAGTACCTAAAACAGATTTCTACTTTGTCAAACTTTTTCTCTCCACCTGAGCGCTCTGTTCTCATTGTGTATTTTCTAGGTTGATACATGTTTGTTAGGACCAGAGTTATAGACCTCTGTATTTCGGGAAGCATATTCATTTTTCCCTACAAATAGGGATCTTAAAAAATCCTACATTAAAATTAAGTAGAACAAATTTAATCCTTGACCTACTTGTATTTAGTTTTATTTTGACCATAAAAAATATAAAGAAAACTCATAAACCTACTAACCACCTTAAGAAATTAAACATTATAGATTGCAGTCCTATATATTTCTCCCTTATTCCATTCTTCTCTTTCCCTCTCCAGAGGCACCCATTGTTCTGGTTCTCCTTTTTTTAATATATTTTCATTTTTTTATTTTTTTATTTTTGACAGAGAGAGAGAGAGAGAGAGAGAGAGAGAGAGAGAGAGAGAGAGAGAGAGAGAGATACAGAGAGAGACCTGAACTGGGGGAGCTCCCAGTTCAGCATATGGGTCCGCACGGGCTCGGGTTGGGATTCGATCCTCAGCCTCCGGAGCTGCAAAGTGAGCGCTTTACCCACTGTGCTATCCTGGCTTCCCCTGTTCTGGTTCTTAAATATAATATATATAGTCCCCCAAAACATGTTACATAACACTATATTTTTATACTATATGAAAATAATCATGTATTCTCCTAAAATAAAAAAAAAATTTCAACTTTACATCATTCAATGTAATCATTTCTTCCTCAAAGGTAAAGAGAAAGTCTTTCTGTAGATTTAAAAATCCTTTGTGGGGATTTTCAATGTGCATACCCACATAACCAGCAATGTCATTTCTTGACCAGTTAAATACTCACATATATACAAGTAGACATGTACAAGGATATTTGTTGCAGCACTATTATAATAGCAAAACTAAGACTTAAGCTTAAATAAACTATAATCCAAGCTATGCAGATATTGAAATGGATGGACTAGATCTATATTTCCTGATCATAAGCAGCAACTGCAAAACAAAATTAAAATTATGATGCCATTTGTTATAAAACTGTATATTTCTATATGATCCTATATAGTTTTATAAATTTATAGACTTTTGCAAGCAAACATTGAAAGCTTGATAACAGTTGTTATCTGTAGGATGGAGTGGGAGGTCAAAGAGGACTTTGTATTACTGGTATTAAATTTTTACAAAAAAAGTATATGTTAATAGGTAAACTAAAAATCTGAATAATTTAAATTACATATTAAAATGTCAATGTAACATTTTCAGGGCAGGATAATAACACTGGCTTGAAACAAGAGATTAAAACTATCCCAGCAAATGATTATTTAATGATCTCAATAAGCATAAATAAATGGGGGCTGAACTCAATGTCTATCTGTATATCTACCCCAATCCCTTAACTTTACAGAATGTATATGGGTGTAGTCATATCAACATGGCAATCAAGAAAAGTCATTATCAGCAGATCAGAAATTGCAAAGTGCACCCAGTAAAAAGAAATGAATGAGATTGGATGAATAAGAGTTGAGGAAACCCAAAATATGTGCATGTGCAAAACACTGAGACGATAAGACAAGATTCATTGAAACTCCAAAAATAGGATGAACAAATACCAAGAACTGGACAGAGCACTAAGGCAATATAGAAAATAATGAATAATGTAATTAGAGTAGCAACCCTGACCATTGAATTAGAAAAGCAGTATTGACCTGAGGCTAAAATCCTCTAGATATATTCCAAAGAAAGAGATATATTACTGATACATCCAAAGTACAAAGATAATACCAGGTGGGAGAGAGTTCCTGAGGAGGACACAGAAATCTGAGAGAAATGCAGCCAAATTAAAGGAATAAGGCAGCTCTGTTCAGAGGAAAGAAACAGTAAAAGCTGCCACTGCTAGAGAAAAGCCCTTCTTATTTAGCAGCTAGAACTCAACCTGGCCTGCCCACTTCATGACCAGGCACCATAAAGGGGAGCTTTCCAGTGGACTGGCTGCTCCCAGTTATATGAGCTTTGCAATCAACTCTGCTATTCAGGGAGAGAGAGAACGCACACCAGCTACCAGATAATCAACAGTTTCTTGTTCAAAACTATGAACGGACAATAATATATCATCAGATATTGAAGGAAAAGCAACTAACTGAAAGGGAGGATCAATAGAAATAAATGAATAACCAAACCGATCCTGGAAGATGCAGAGAAAATTAAAGAACATAGAACTTAAAAAAAAATTTTTTTTGATATTTTTATGGGGGATAGTGCAAAGAAAAGTCCTAAGTTAATTAGGATAAAGAGCAACTAGGGAACATGAAAGAATTTTAGAAGTTAAAAATGTAATTTTCTGTAAGGATGTACTCACATAGAACAAGGGGCAAACTGAGTAAGAGGAAGTCAATAAGGAATTTAGAAAACAGAAGCCTCAGCCCCGCAGGGCAGTGAAGGGAGATAATAGGAGAACAGCTATGCAGCTGGCCTTGATTTTAGGGTCACCATTATAATTGGTTTAGGAGCCATGACACTGAAAGGAAAGATAATTCCATCATCCAGATTGGCCTGGCATTATATTATAGAACATTTATGTAAACATAAAAATGTACATACCTTTGTGGATTTTCACCTTTTAGAATTAAGCTATGGGGGAAGCCGGGATGGCTCAGTGGGTTAAGTGCTCACTTTGCAGCACCGGGGACCGAGGATCGAATCCCGGCCCCAGCCCGTGCGAACCCATATGCTGAACTGGGAGCTCCCCCAGTTCAGTTCTCTCTCTGTCTCTGTATCTCTCTCTCTCTCTCTCTCTCTCTCTCTCTCTCTCTGTCAAAAACATTAAAAAATAAATAAATAAATAAAGTGAACCTACAGTTAAAAAAAAAAAAGAATATTAGAATTAAGCTATGGAGAAATCATGGAAGCTTTGGTTGAGTTTCAGGACAAAATATAAATTTGTCTTAATAAAGTAAAAAAAAATAATAAAGTATACTTAACTAAAGTTTGGGGATCAGAGTGGGAAGTAAGGAAAGAAGAGATATGTTAATATTTTATCTTATAAAGTATGGAATCAAGAAATATTGTCAAAGTTGACTGAATTAAGACAGCCACTAATAGAGCTAAAGATGGTGTTACAGACAAAAAACATTTGAGAAGACACAGAAGAGAATAGTTATATAGACTAATATAGATAAGAATAATATAATTGAGCTAAATCTCCATCTTTTAGCAAGACAAGAAATAGAGGTATAAACATATATAGCATTGTGGAGTTAATGATCAGAGAGTTAATAAAGAATAGTTCAAAGAGGAGAGAGGACCCATAAGTAGAGAGTGATAAGATTGGAGATTGTTGTCTTTCCTATACTATTTGATTTATTATTGTGTCCATGAACTACTATCATTAACAACAGCAACAACAACAAAATTATCCAGGAGGTTGAGTTAACAAAGAGATATAAAATGTGAGAAAAGGAGTGAGAGCTGTGAAAGACCAATACTGGCCTAATAGGATTTTCAGAAGGTGACAAAGGAAATCAAAGGAAGGCTACTCACTAGATGGTTTTAAAACAGTTCATATAAAGCACCAGAACAGGGGTACAAAACCAAAGCTCATATCTCCTGATTGTTTTAAATAATGTTTCTTTGTACATAGTTATGTTTATTCATTTATGTATTGTCTATAAATGTTTTCATGCTACAACAGAATTTAGCAGTTATGTGGTCCACAAAAATACATACTAGTGGGCCCTAAATGTAGTCCTGCTACATTTAGAAACATAGTCCTGCTCTGGAAAAACATAGATGAAATGGAAAAATTACATTTGCCTAACAAAAGCCAAGGAAAAAAACCCCCCAAAACCCCCAAACAGATCAGAGCAACAACAGAAAAAAAAAAATTATACAGAAAAACAAAATAGGGGAAGCCAGGATGGCTCAGTGGGTTAAGGGCTCACTTGCAGCCCCTGGAACCGAGGATCGAATCCCAGCCCTGGCCCGTGCAGACCCATATTCTGAACGGGGCAGTGGCCCTAGTTCGGTTCTCACTGGGGTGAGACCCCGGCCCAGTTCCTGCCCTGTGCAGCCCTACGCCCACCTGTGGAATGAAACTATGTGGAAAAACCGATGATGTGCAACTATGGAGACTGTTCCTGGGCCCTCCCCCTTCTCTCAATCTCTGTCTCTGTATCTCTCTCTCTCTGTCAAAAACAATAAAAATAAATCTTTAAAAAAAAAGAAAAGACAAAATGCTACATAGAAAAAATAGGATTGTAGAAATTTTGCCCAAACAATAAGTATATGGGTTGAATTTGGGTTAAATTTCTCTATGCTTAGATTGGAAAGTATCATATGACACAATTTATAAGAAGCTCACCTGGGACAATATACCATAGAAACATGAAAAATGGTGAAATGAACAAAATGTGATCTCTAAAAACAATGCTGATGTTTCTGGGAAAAAGGTTTCTGGTGCTTCCTACTCCAATCTTCCCACTTAGACAACAGTTGCAGTGGTAGAATCTGCCTGATGTAACTATTTTCTAACTCTGGATCAAGTGAATGTGTCAAAGACTGTATTTAACTGGTTAATCAATGAAACAGTAAAATAAATACAAACTGGAAAAATTGGTCAATATCCATATGGTAACTATCAATTGCATTCTTCTGTATACTGTTTACATTTCTATAAACAAGACGCATTAGCATTATTATCAGTTTTCTAGTTTTCTAAAATTTACAGATTTGTGAATAGCTCAAAGACAATGGAAAGCTGAAATAATCTTGAAAAGTGCACTAGACAGGACATCCTGTATGTTTTTGTCTCCCTACATTAATCAACTCCACCCAACCCACCCCTATCTTCCAAAGGTATATTAGAAAGTGAAACCACAAAGGTAGAAAGAAGTTTGGCATAGCGGAAATGATCTATTGCAAAGGCAAGAGGCAAGAGTCACAGAACCTGTGACTTTATTAGTTATGTGGCAAAGGGTAATTAAGAGAGTAGATGAAACTAAATTTGCTAAGCAGATGACCTTAAAATAGATTATTTTGGATTAACTGGGTGGGTCCAAGGGTCCTTAAATGTGGAAGAGGGAGCCAGAAAATAAATTCAGGGTGATAGGATATGAGAAGAACTCCACCTACTGTTTCTGGTTTTGAAGCTGGAAATGAGCCAAGAGCCAAGGAATGTGGGGTGGCTGCTATAATAGAAACAAAAGAATAGATCTTTCCCCTTGAGACTCCTCTAGAAAGGAATGCAGCCCTGCTCACTCTTTGATTTTTAGCCCAATGAGACCAGTTCCAGACTTCTGAGCCACAGGACTGAAGATAATAAATTCATGTTGTTTTAAGCCTCTGACTTGCTCTTTTACTTATCAGGATCCTTGTGATTACAACAGAACCACAAGGATAATCCAGGCTAATTTTCTCCTCTCAGAACCCTAAATTTAATTTAATCACACCTGCAAAGTCTCTTTTGCCATGTAAATTAATATTTGCACAGGTTCTGGAGTTGTGGACATCTTTGTGGGGCCATTATTCTACCACACAACTTCTGATTCTATCTCTATATTTTTCTAATATTTTTATGCCCTTGCATTTACATAACATCTTGAAAGAATTCTTTAGTCTTTCAATTCACTAATTTGATCATTATGTTCATTACGTTACGTGGTTGATCAGTTTTTAATCTCAATCATGTTTTTAATTTCTGAAAACTCTGATTTGTGTGTAGTTTGTGTGAACACAGCCTCTGTTTCTCTCTAAAAATACAAATTATACTTTTTAAATATTCTGTTCTTAACTCTTTCCTTGGGAGTTAATTTTCCCCTTTGTTGGTACTTACGCTTTTCTTGCTGTAGGTTTTGCTCATATATTTGGTGACTTTTCATTTCCAAAGATTACTTCTAGATGAATGTTTACATATGATATTTATGTTTAGAGTGGGTTTTCTTCCTTCTAAGTGAGGCTTTTCACTTCTATGGTTGCAATACAGGTTCTACTTTAAGGAGTGCTAGTGGTTGTAAGAAGGGTGGGAGACAGGCTGCAAGCTGAGGAGGCGGTCTTTTAAACTGTGACAGAGATAGAGCACAGAGGTGATGGGTGAGCTCTAATGTCAGCTCAACTGGGTAAATCCTGGCTCTGCCATATATAGAGCTATGTGACTTTGGAAAAATCTACCTGACTCTCTTGTGCCTCAGTTTCCCTATTTCTAATATTGTGAAAAGAGTAGTCCCTACTTCACAGAGTTGGTATGAAGATTAAATGTCAGTTTATACGAAGCTCTTTAAACAGTTCCTGGCATATAGAAAGAGTTCAATTCAGGTTAGCTGCTGTTCTGTAGTAATACTCGATTTGTGAACATGTGTACTTGTGGTTTTACTTTTCAGCTGATCTAGTCCTTTCTTGTGCCTATTGCCTATAGACTGCTGTTTCTCTTAGTTTACACTGCCTTTGATTGTGAGATTAGTCTCTGGAGAAATTCTTTCCTTTCCCCTGATTTTCTCTCTAACTAATATTTTGATTTATAGTATTCTATAAATTTTTTATTCATATGTAAAAAATGTATAATACATAATAGATATATAGTGACTTATACATAAAATTCTCTCCCCCTTTTTTCAAACACATTTATCTCCAACTTTCTTCAGTTACTATATTTAAACATATTTTTAATATCAAAATGCATATGAGGAGGTGGGAGTGGACACCGGATATATAGTGATGGAAGGAGAGCTGATTCTGGGTGGTGGGCACATAATGTGAAGCATGGGTGATGTGATGTGGACTTATACATCTGGAAACTATCTAATTGTTACCAATCAATGTCACCCCATTAAATTTAACAATAAAAAAATGCATATGAATTTTCTTTAAGAAAAAAAGAAGTTGCAAATAATTTTATAACTGATACTGGGACAACAGTTTAGGTATTTGGGACAAAATAAAGCTGATTAAGGAATTAAATATGAAATGTCACAAGTTATTGAGCGAAAAATAGAAGTAAATAGCAAAGAAAGAATTCTTTGTAGGGAAGAAGAGGAAAATTGATTTGCCTACATAAGAAACTTCTTCAAGAAAGTGGGCTGAACCCACATTTTAAAGCCTGTCTTCATCCTAGATCCCATTGACACAACAGTATATATTTTAAAAATAAAATGCATAGTGATTCTGGAAATCCATGAGGACCCCACCAGCAGCACAGGGCAGCAAGAGTTTTCTAGAACTCATAAAACAGAAGCAAACAGATCAATCATGAGACAACAGATCTGAAGGACTGGTATAGAAGCAAAAGAGGGTCCTCCAAAAACATTTAATTTCCACAGGAGAATTACAGAATAATCACACAACAGAAACTATAAGGACCAGCAGCCTCCTGAGCAGCTGATAAACAGTTAGCTGAAGACCTGGGTCAGGACCAGTCATTTAGCATTTACTCTTGAATAAAAGCACTTCCGTTAACTGGAAATTCTGACTCAGGGGACTCAGAAACCTCAAGTTACTAACTGCTAGGGTGGCCACTATGGAGAGTCCAGTCCCTATTATAACACCATCATTGGAAAATGATATTCTTTTTTCAGTGCCACAGTGATTTGTTTATTTTATAACAAATCACTTATTTTGTTTAGTAATTTGTAGTTAGTTTTCTCCTATTATTAATTTTAAAACTTTCTTAGAGATTTTTGCTATCTCACTTTTTAATAACTTTTTCATGAGTTCACTTATCTCCAAATTTAAAAAATAACACATAATGTCAATTCCAACTTGGCTTTTTAAAGATCAAGAAAGATAATAAAATTGTCTCAGCAACGTTTTTAAGAATTCGAATGTGGTAAGATTTAAAAATTTTTTTCCAGAAAAATCAAGGGTGAAGACATCTTATTTTACTGAAACAAGATCTCCCACATCATTTATGTTAGTCGAATTAGAAGACAAGTTATGTGAGACATTTAGCCTTCTGAAATAAAGATAAATCCTGAACAAGCCTTAATGACTCACATCCATCCTGAGGTTTAAATCAGGATGCCCACTTTCAGTTTATGCTCTAGTTAAGGTTCCATTAGGCCCATAGCAGCAACAAAAAGACTGTGTCCAGAGTACTAAGAGCTAGAGATTTCCACTCTGTGTTTGGTAAAATCAAGTCAATGTCTTGAGAATTCAAAGGAATTTTACAAGTACCAGAACTACATAGACTTGCCCTCGGTCTTAGGTAACCTTAGTTTGTATTAGATGAAGTTTTGAGTTAAGTTTATTTATGTCTGTGTAATCATTTTGAAAAGAATTCAGTGAAACAAAATTTTAATGGTGCAAGGTGTGTGTGTGAGAGAGGGAGAGAGAATGAGATCATGCTATTTAAAGGTTGTAACACAAATGTACTTACATCCAGGAAGATATATTATTGAAGCTGCCTTTCTTTATTCAGGGGTCAGAAAAAAAAAAGAGAAGACATATTAATGGCCCATTTCATTACAATGATGTAAGATAAACAGGAATGAAGTTTTGCAAAGGGAAAATATAAAGAGACAATTCTCTTCCTTATGCTTGTAAGGCATGGAACGTTTGCTCTGAAGGAAGAAAGCATTTGGTTGATTGACCTTCAAAACTATTACACTAGTAGCTTCCTGGGGAAAAAAGAAGTTAGTCAAATTTGCATAGAAGTCAAGGAGCCTTCTGGGAAAAGCAGAGAGGAGAATTGGACACTTTGAGTTTTGATGTCACTACAATGTACCTGATTACTGAGGCACTCTAGTCCAAAGCCAGGAAGCAATAGGAATTGCAGAGGACTCTGAGAGGAAAGCTACTGGCTCCGACTTAATAAATAATGGAAATCATTAAACTTACAATGTGTTTTCATAAAGTTTCAATGGAAACTTTCCAATTTGTTGGGACCACTCCTACAATTTCAGCCTTCATGCTGGTAAGAAATTACCAAATGAGTGCAAGTCAGAGCCGTGAACGCACCCCTTTTTAAGGCACTCTTTTCTTCCTGTTTCCTCATTTTGCAATTCATGTATCCAACAACTAAAGTTATAAACTGTCTTCCTCACTTTCTCCTTCCTTTTTATCCTCCATAGCCCGGGAGTTATTAAGTCCAATAAAATTGATCTCCTAATGTCTTTTCTACGTACTCATTGCCTCCTTGTATCCCAGTGTCACCTTTCGATTCTAGAACACTATGGTAGCTTCAAGCTCTTCATTAGTTTCTTCCCTTCTGATAATTTCTTTATAATGTTTCCAGAGAGGGCCTTTCTAGAGCACAAAAATTGTGTCACTATTGGCACACAAACCTTTCTGGTGCAGTACCATTGTCCCAGCCTACTTATTGCTATCAATCTCCCACCTATTCTGCTGGCCCCAGCCTACCATGTGGGACTACTTGCTGTTTCCTCAGACTGGAACGCCCTTTCCCTGCTTTTTCCACCAAATAAATTTCTATTCATTTCATGTCTCAAGTAAAATTTTAACTCTTATATGATGATTTTGCTAATCCCTCTTAATTTGAATTAATTGTTCATACTTTTATGATCCCATCACACTTTACAACGTATTTACAGTTCTTCAATTTGAGCATTTCTGTCATTCTGATTTCTATAATATTGTGTTGTATGCACATGTGTCTTCACCATTAGGCTATGACCAGGACTATGTCCTATTCATTGTTATCCTCATTCTCTAGCACATAACCTGGCCTATTAGGGGCCTGTGAAAACACAACCACTACTGTTGGCAGAGTTTTACTTTCATTTAGCATACCTCAATGCCTGCAGAAAAAAAGTTTGGAGTTGCAAATGGAATTCCAAGACCGGAATGGAATTCTTTTCTTTCTTCTTATTGCATGTGCTCTACATGCAAATAATCATATCTTAATGCATTGCTTCCCTTTCTGGTACTCAGCTCTATTCTGTTTTTATTTTTTTCCATAGGTTTTATCTCTCTTCCAATAATAATTAGTTTCTAGAGCTCTTCTTAAATTTTCTTTTTAAGATTTATTGTATTGTTTGAGAGAAGGTCAGAAAAAAAGAGAGAGAGAGAGAAAGGGGGAAGGGCCAAGAGCAGTCTCCATAGGTTGTACATCATTAGTTGTGACATGATTTCATTTCACACAGGTGGATGTTGGGCCACGTGAGCAGGGACTGAATTGGGGGCCTCCCGCATGACAGGCGAGCGCCTTCACCACCATCCCAGCCATTACCAGTTGTGCCGCAGTTCAGCATATGGGTTTGCACAGGTCATGGCCCAGGATTCAATCTCTGGACCTTGAGGTTACAAGGCAAGTACTCAACCTGCTGAGCTATCCTGGCATCCCCTCAAAATTTGCTTTTCATTAAAAAAAAAAATCTAGTTCTGAATATTAGCCTCCCTGCTGTTCCATTTCATTTTGAATGTCTTTACATTCTAGATAAGTGTTGGCAATTTAAGCCCAGTGAAAATAAGAAATGTTTTTTTTTTTAAAATTAATTAATTAATTAATTATTGTTTTTGACACAGAGAGAGAGAGACAGAGAGAACTGAACTGGGGGCACTCCCCAGTTCAGCACATGGGTCTGCACAGGCCGGGATTTGATCCCGGGTCCCCGGCGCTGCAAAGTGAGCGCTTAACCCATTGAGCCATCCCGGCTTCCCCTAGAAATGGTTTTAACATAGCTTAAAATCTGCTTATAGCTGACTTAAATAACTAAATTAGAGATGAGCTATTTTCTGAGTTATACATGATTTTTAAATTGCTCGTGAAAGTAGAAAAGTTCTGGCAACAATACTGGATAACTTTGAGGAGATAATGGGTGAGAAAGCTTTTGACATGTGTAAAACTTACCAGACGAGTTTATAATTTGGCTGTAGTTACTAGTGATTGAAGGGTATTTGTGTAATGAAATGTGGGTTGATATTATAGCTTCACTTGATTTTCCAATAGAGAAATGTCAAAATTTACATAGACCCCAAAGGGCTATAGAAAGCTGTGTCATCTAAAGGAAAAAGTGTTGAATGGGGAAAATTGACTTGGTACTGGATTACTAACACAATCATTTTTCTTGAAGGGTGGTTTAACTCTTCATTTCTCTCATAATGTACCCATTAATGTGGAACTTAGCCTATGTGGACCAGAACTCAAGCAAGCAATCAAATAAAAACAGGGAAAATAAGATGTTCTGACCTAATACAGTAAGTAGATACTCAGTTAACGAGTACTCAGGCCAGATAAATGTAGAATTTCTTCAATATTTTTTGCCAGTTGCTTGTGTTCTGGTTAACAGAAAGTCTACTACATATAAATAACTATATAAAAACCTGGGTTTTAAAAGATGTTGTCATATGAAATCTTAATAGCCAAATGAATGAATACCTTCTTAATTTTTTTTTTGACAGAGAGCGAGAGATACAGAGACAGAGAGAGAGAGAAGGGGGAGGGCCCTGAACAGTCTCCATAGTTGCACATCATTGGCTTTCCCACATAGTTTCATTCCACAGGTGGGCACAGGGCTGCACAGGGCAGGAACTGGACCGGGGTCTCACCCCGGTGAGAACAGAACTGGGGGCACTCCCCAGTTCAGCATATGGGCCCACATGGGCCTGCACCGGGATTCAATCCTCGGTCCCTGAGACTGCAAGGTGAGCTCTTAACCCACTGAGCCATCCTGGCTTTCCCCCTTCTTAATTTTTTAACCTTAGGGATGTATTGGTGTTATACAAATGAAAAAGTGAAAACATTCAAAATATTTCTTTTCTCTCTTAATTGCTTCTGAGGAAATAAAAATTCAGGGGATTAGGAACATTTTAATTTAACTTACACAATCCAGTTTTAGTTTTAATTAAGCTCAACAATATTTTTGAAAGTCTATTATATACAAAGTAGAATATGTGCTGCAAATCGATTATAGGGCCTTTGTGAGAAAAAAAGAAAAAAATGAGAAAAATGTATGAAGGGGTTATTTGTGAACTATTTAAGAATATTTAAATGTCATTTATAATAATCATTATTATAAACAGACATCCTATGTGCTGTAAATCATAATCTAATGGGGATATAGATTTCTAAAGTATTAATACTAAGAAGGCTAGAATGAATATACAACCCAATTTTATAGAAAGTATGAGGGAAATCAAAGTTAATTTATTTAGAAAAATCTGGAAGGGCTTCGTAGAAAAGGTAGTGTATAGACTATTAGAAATCACCATAAAGAAAAGATATGATGGTGCTCTCAGTGTTTTATTTACTTGTTTTCATATTATGAAAATATCATGTTTCAAATGTACCCAATAGATAATCAGAAACAATTATTTTCTAAGTTACTTTTTATAAAACTGCCAATATGTTTACCTTTGGGATGTTCCTTCCCCAAAGAGAAAGCAAGAAAAAAATTTAAGAATGTGTGTTTGTGTTCATCTGAAAATATTTCTAGATAAATATACATATACAGATATACATATGTGTGTGCATAGTTGTGTGTGTGTGTGTATTTTATCATTTATCTGTCTGTCTTTTTGTCAAAGCTTACCTACTCACTAGAGAAGCAATTCAACCTATTTGGATCATTAATTCTTAAATGTTACCTGTTCCTTCTGGTCTACTAAAAACTGAAAAGACATAAACATTTGCCTATGATAATAGCTAATGTTTGTTAAGTGCTTATTATTTCTAATCACTCTCTGTATAATTTATCTAATTCTTATTAATAGCTTATAAAGTAGGTATAGTTGTCATCACTCCCTTTTTTAAAATTTTTTAATATTAATTTTTTTATTATTATATTTTATTGTTAAATTTAAAGGGGTTACATTGGTTGGTAACAATTAGATAGTTTCCTGATGTACAAGTCCACATCATATCACCTATGCATCGCATCATGTGCCCACCACCCAGAATCAGGTCCCCCTCCACCACCATATATCTGGTGCGCACTCCCACCTCCCCTCACAACTCTCCCTCCCCCCTCCTCCCCTTCCCTCAGGCAATCACCAAGTTATTGAGTGTGTCCATAGGTCTCTGTGTCTTTGTAACTTTCAGTTTTATATTCCACCTATAAGTGAGGTCATATTTTTCCGGATTCTTCCAGTCTGACTTATTTCGCTTAATAAGATGGTCTCTAGGTCCATCCATGTTGTCACAAATGACTGTATTTCATCATTTCTTATCCCTGAGTAGTATTCCATTGTGTAAATGTACCACATCTTCTTTATCCAGTTGTCTATTGAAGGGCATTTTGGTTGTTTCCATGTTCTGGCCACTGTGAACAGTGCTGCGATGAACATGCGGGTACGAACATCTTTAAAGATCAAGGTTTTCAAGTTTTTTGGGTAGATACCCAGTAGAGGGATGGCTGGGTCATATGGTAATTCCATTCATAATTTTTTGAGGAATCTCCATACAGCCTTCCATAGTGGTTGTACCAGTTTACATTCCCACCAGCAGTGTATGAGGGTTTCTTTTTGTCCACAGCCTCTCCAGCATTTGTTATCCCTTGTCTTGTTGATTATAGCCATTCTAACAGGTGTAAGATGGTATCTCATTGTGGTTTTTATTTGCATCTCCCTAATTGCTAGTGAAGTGGAGCATTTTTTTATATATCTGTTGGCCATATGTATGTCTTCACAAGAGAAGTGTCTGTTAAGGTCATCTGCCCATTTTTTAATTGGATTGCTTGTTCTTTTCTTGTTGAGTTGTACAAGTTCTTTGTATATTTTTGATATTAGCCCCTTATCAGAGGCATTGTTTGCAAATATTTTCTCTCAGTTGGTTGGTTGCCTCTTTGCTTTGTTGATGGTTTCCTTTGCAGCACAGAAGCTTTTTAGCTTGATAAGGTCCCATTTGTTTATTTGTGCTTTTACTTCCCTTGCCAGTGAGGTCAGATTCATAAAGTCCTCCCTGAA